>OMPJ01021167.1:0-16324 GCA_900312935.1 Carapus acus
AATATGCAAACCAAGCAAGAAAAATGGAAATCATAATATTTTCTACCTCCCTCTGTGGTCTCATACAAGCACACACACATAAATCACACACAAATGCACACCCACTGTACATTATTCAGCTTGTGAAGCACTTCCATTTTTGAGTGTCAAGATTTTTAATTTGTAAATAATCATTTGCCAGCTACACGAAGGCAGGGTTCGCTAAATCAAATTGATTTAGCATATAATCTATTTATGTCATGACATTAGTCTAAAAATGTGTAACTGTTAATGGGGGATTCTGTATTAGGCAAGGATTTGTTCAGCACCATGTGCAAACACTGCACATACGCAAATCAATTTTATTACTCACTTAATGCATAATAATGAGTACAAACTATGTTTACTCATCGGGATAATGAAGAGATTTTAAAAGAAACAAAACAGACATCGTAGAAAAATAAAGAGCAAACATACCTAATGTCTGTTTGCACAAGTAATCAGTGCATTTCTTCAAATTCCATAATCAGAGTGTAACTTGACTGGTGGCTACAGTATGCACTGCTGAATAACAGTGAGAAAAACAAAGTACAGAGTATCAAGTTACGGCTCATAAATTGCACAAGAAAACCCCAAATCTCTTTGGGAGCTGGGGTGGTTGACGATGAGACAAAAGACGGATTCGCTTCTTTTTTTTTGAGGGGGGGGGTATGTTCCACAACATTAGACTGAACAGTCTGCAGCTCTGCCTCCAGTGTGGACCCCCTGCTAAGAGAGGCTGAGTTTAGGACAGATTGGGCAAACTCCTCTCAAGGCTCACACAGGGTAGGGCGGGGTCCCTTCCAGGCAGGGGGCTGGCGGATGTCTCAGGACCCCTGCTCTGTTTCTGCTCCAGGTTACGGCAGCTCCTTTCTTGTCCCTTAGGGGCACTCTTAGCCCCTTGATGAACCGCAATTAAACAAGGTTGACATTAAACACAAAGCACTTCACCTTGTCAATGCACTTACAGAGACCCTGAAGATAAGTTGAGTGAAGTAAAGGCAAAGAATGTAAAGAAGCAAAGAAGGGACTGAGAAGATATCAGGAAAAGATTGCAGAAATTAGTTGTTTTTCATATTTTGAATGTAATTATTTTTTTGTATTTATTCATTTTTCAAAATAACTGGATATGATTTGCCACAAAAAGTTGTCCACCATGACTTTAAACCATAAAACCTGTTTCAATGACAAAGAGTCTCTCGAGTTATGGTGAGAACACAGCAGTGAGGATCCGCCCTTGAAATTTTCCTATCAAACTGAGAATTGAATTAGTTGCAGTGTCGCTTCAGACACTGCAGCTGTTCTGCAAAGGACATCACAAACAGATGACAATCGACTCAGCATTGCGTGTGGATGTCTGCAGCAAATGTGGAGTGCAAACCTTTCTTTTCATCATTTCAGAGGTCGATGAATGTTAACAATGTATATGCTGGCAAATTAGGGACAGAAAAGTGCAAAAGGGAGTTCTAGATCAGTAAGAATTGTGTAAGAATGTTTAAGAAGGCCAAACACGTCCAGAGCAACTTTCTACTGGGTTTTTGTTGTTGTTGTTGTTGTTGTTGTTTTTTTACAATATATGATTGCATTTTTGCAATACACCCTACAAATTTAAAATTCATGAAAACACTCTGCATGTTTGTGCTCGTGTCAGCACAAACATCACCTACGTATATTATAGAGATGTGTGTGTTAATCATGTTTCAACGCTTTCCGCTTCTTTCCCGCCACATTAACTGATGCGTTTTTACGCCTGGTCCTAATCCCTCCTTGCGCCCCTTTTGTTTTATCCCTCTTTTTTCCTCCCACACATCCCTCAAATGTTGGCACAAGCTGTCATGTAGGTACAATGCAAACAGTGTTGGTCTCAATTTCATTCACAATGTTGCTACACTTAAAGCGCAGTAACCCAATCCTCTCTGAAACAGAAGGTTTCAACCTTAGCCAGCGGCCTGGGAGGGGAGTAAAGCGGTGCGGGAGGGAGAGGAGGAGGAGGGTGCTGTTACCGCACTTACAGCATTATGGCACAGTGCAGAAGTGGCGGAGGCCTCAGGGTCATTCAGATAGTGTTCCCCTACCCTGAGGTGTTAAATTCAAAACCACATTTATTATCACAAAAAATGCTTTTCTTTCAGCGTCTGCTCACTTAACTTTAATTATAGCTTCCTTTCAGTGGAGGAAGGCCATTAAGCAGGACAGGGCGGAGCAGTCTTGGCACTTAGGGGGTAGTGGTGCAGTGAGTCAGGCTGCTACACCCAAGCTGCTTCCGATGTATAGATAGCTGGGGAGTCATCTTCTGCTAAATGCTGCAAAGGGCTTTTTAAATGAGAAATCCTGATTCACACCCTCACTGTGTTTACTTGCAGATAACCCTCTGACTATTGTCTGACATCGCTGAGCAGATGAAAACGTGGAGCTCACCATAACCTTGGCGCGAACACGCTATCATATTTTGGCTGGCGTGAATAACAAACATCTCACGTTAGGATGAGAGTTTAGATGTGTGCCATGGCACTGTGAGCCTTTTCAAAGTCTTATTCATAGCAACAATCCGACTATAACATATCATTTCACAAACTGGATTGGTAATAGGGACACTCTGCTCACAAATCTTAAATATTACATACTACAACTTGAGGAGTGTGTCCGTCTGCAAGAAATGTGTGTGTGGGTTGATGAGCGTGTGTGTGTGTTCAGTTGTGCACAGTTTGCAATCTTTTAAGGGCTCAGTTCGTTTTTCCTCATTGTACGAGTTCCCTGCTGAGGACGGAGGCGAGGGAGATTAAGGGTGTTTCCCGTTGGTGAGGCTTTCATGTTCAGTCCTGAGGGAAATGCCTCTCAGTCACATTTTCTCTTTCTCTTTGTCTTTCAACACGCTCTACCACGGCTAAAGTCGCCAAGCCCTTCATGCTCAGCTTCCTGCACATGGAGACATCAGTCATCACTTATGGGTGCAGTTCAGAAGTTCAACCCAAGCCTTGAAATTTTAGCTTTGGCAAGAAAGAAATTATGAGGCTTGTACAATAATGATTGTGTACTACTGTCTTGTATTATGTTTGTTTAGATCTATTTATTTTTGGTTGGGTCTTTGATCTAAAGCATCTGAAATTCAACACAGCAAATTGGCCTCCACAGCAACAGAAACACATTCCAAAATTACCTCCAAAGCATACAGTATTTTTGCCCTTAGCCACAGATGAAATCCACACATTCAAATGATCAGCACGTAGAACTCACAAATTGGTCATGTATGGATGAAAATCCTTGCAAATGCAAAAGCTTGCATACTTGCGCACTTGCATACAGAAAGTGAATTAAGTTGTTATATCTGGATATTTGGCGCCATGGAGCCCGGAGGAAACAGCAAATGGTGCTATGAAGTCTCCAGAGAAGAGAGGACTGAGTTTATTTGACTTTATCTGGCCCCTTTTAAATGCTACATTAAAATGATGCATTATCTGGATAATGAGATCTGATGCCAAGACTTTTCCCTGCATGAAAATCCATTCTGGCTATCTCATTCTGCCTGCATTACGATCAAAATTATTTACGTGGGCAATTGTGCTTTTAAAGCTCTTGTTTCCTCTCTGCTTTGTGAATCATTCATTTTTTAGAAAAAAAACACAAAAGATATTCTATGTGGGCCTTTGACAACACTCAGGTGTTGCAGTGCATATAAATCGAGATACAACTTCGAAATAGCTGAGACACAGCAAAGTGATGTTTTCAACAACATGTACCAGCATTTTATGAATTCCTGAAATGCCTTGTTCATCAAAACACTAAGAGTAACTTCATCATCGCTATGCAGGTGCTATAATACCAATAATTTTAACATTGCCCTTCTTAATTTGGCATTTTCACGTTACAATGATTAAATAATGATTAATTGTTTATCACTAAGCATAATTTAGGAATTTCTGGAATCATCACCGTAAAGCGCTGCCTCTATCTGTAGTGTACGCTCAGGCTGTAATCTTGATTGTCGATTGAGACAGCACATGAATTTCAAATCCAAGAGGAACATAAGGGGCTGGCAACATAAACAGGCTCAAAATTCCACTAATCAGGCTCAAAGAGCAGGCAATTAAAAGTGTAGGATGTAAATCAGATCTTGCTGTACACTCATATTTACAGTACCTGTTGCTGCAAACACGCAATCTCAACTCCTCTGTCACCAGGGAGCGGCCTGCAGCGAGCAGGATCACCGTGCCAGCTGGCTTCCGTGCGTTTCTATTCCCCGTTTTATATACGGTACACGTATGACAAGAACACAACTTCTGAACCTCATCCATTTGCTACCTGCTTATTTGATAGAAGTTGAGGATAAGCCCCTCTGGTCATTGTTGTTTATTAATGTTGTTTTTGAGAGACTGCAGGTTGGACAGGGTTGATGAGATGACTATAATTTAGCAGATGGCTCATTGTGTGTTCTTGGCAGTCTGACCCTACTGAATATTGAGATGAGCAACCAGCTTGAATTTTTGGAAAAAAAAGAAAGAAAAGAAAAAAAAAGTGAAATTTCTTGGACAGATTCTAGTGACTATCTGTCACCTTCTGTATTGAATTGATGACAGAAAACATTGTGGTGTTATTGTACGGCTCCATTGTGTCTCTTTGCTTTTTGATAAAATGATCAAATGCTTCCTCTACCAGCAGAAAAATCATCACTGTGCTGCCCCATGTTATATTTCAAATAATCATGATACACTTTAAAGGGTCATTTCAGATAGATTTCTGTTGCCCTTTAGTTGGAATATGGCACAGATGTGTCACCGGGACATTCCCTCGTTACCCAGCAGGTTTTTCCGGCTTGGGCCCTTAAGGCTTGCTTCGAACATTAAGTGCGAGCCCCAGAACAGGTTGTTTCTTTTCATCATGGACCTCCAAACCCTGCCATTAACCTCTCACAACAGCATGTGGGACAACAGGCAGCTGGGATGAATTTGGCTCCAGAGTGGAAACAGCCATGTGTTTGGCCGAAGGTAGATGGGACAGCTAAGATGGAAGAGGCAGAGGCCAGAAAACAGAACCAGTGAACCCCTGTTTGATTCATGAAAAAACACCTAACATCAACATGTGAGCAGCTGCCATTAAGGATGTCACCATCCAACCTCAAGTAAGAAATATCTGCTCCCCCAGTCCATCTGATAAAAATCTGTGCTGCAGTGTGTGTTTTCAGATGGGGATCTGACTGTGTAGGAGCTCTCAGTGGGATGTAAAGAGGCGGCTGGACTGCCACCTTGAGGTTTGCAGATGTACCTTGATAATGATCGTCTTGTCAAGGCAAATTTACCTCACGATGTCTGATGAAAATCATCCAGTCCAAGCACGTGTCACACACCAAGCCTCTTCTTCTTGTCTACATCTTTACACAAATATGGTTGCAGAACAGTCAAAACAGTCTTACAGTCTGTTTTCACTCCAGTATGTGAAAGCAGACTTTGGACATTGGAAGTGCTAAAAACAAGTTTGGGATCATGTCATCAGAAGTTTAGTAAAATAATGTAAATGTCGATATTCCATTACGAGATACTGGCCCAAACAGTTGTGTTTGATTTTGTGTTGTGTGGGGTTTTTAGTGGGCCTGTAGCAGCTGGTGTAGGAGTAGGCGTTTAATCTAAAGGTAGCAACTCATTGACTTTTGCTGCCAAGAGTATGTGGCCCAAACTATTCTGAACTCATTGCATTATGCACCATAGATACGCGATCCCATCATCTGTTTCAGAAACGATGAGAAATGATGAGGAGGAGCGGTATGTCACAGTGAGCCGTGAAGGTGCCGGTGGCAGCAGTATAGGACATGTGCTTGCAAATTTATAGAAGTATTAAACATTAAATGCTCCGCTGCAACGGCAGGGAAATGGGATGGTAAGTAACTGTCTCAGTGAGCAGCCTGGTGGCTTCCAAAGGGCCACAATTAGGTCAAACTGGCTGGTGCATTAACAGAAGGACAAGAAGCAGTTTCAGGACTTTTTGTCTTTGGGACAGGTGACACGGAGCATTAATCACTGAAACGCTGCGGCTGTAGAAACAACTTCTGATGCCTTCCTCTGCATAATAACCCAAAGTGAGCGGTGCATCCCTCTGCTTATTTATGTTGTGGCAGCAGGGTTTCACAGTGAACGGCTGAGACGATGTTTATAGCACAATATCTCACTGGAAGAATGAGGGTAGATTTGGTTCATTGCACAGAAACTTTACTCTGTGGTGGCCTGTGCACTTTCCTATATGCTCACTCCTGATGACGTGGCCTGCATTAGCTACGGTGCCATAGGTTGTGTGTGACAGGAGATTGTGTGAGGCAGGGGAGAAAATATGCAGGTGGCATGGTGATGCCACTGTAGGCCGCTACCCGTCTTGCAAATGCGAGAGGAAATGTCACTCTTGCTTCTGACATGCACAGACAGCAAGATCACTCTGCAGTTCCTCTAATCATTTTCCCAGCCTTTGAAAAGAAATTGAACAGCAGAGTTATATAACAGAATATTTCAGTCCTATCATCTGCTATGTTGAATTAAAAATGGAGGTCAAGAGCAACTATCAGTGTATTCTTTTGCCTTTGATTTCTTGCACAACATAATTAGGAAAAATTCATTCCGAGGCACGTGGCAATGCTGCAGTCCATACTCTCGTGTTCCTGATAACACGAGGATATGATGCACGTGCTCAGAATATTTTTTTATCAGAAATATGCCTCTCTGTATGTAAGGCTGACCTGCACATTTATGGATAAACATCGCAGTCGTATGCGAAATGCAAATGTCAAGTTCTTACACAGCAATGGATGGAACAATATTTTATTTCATCTAACCAAGATTAGATTTTGAGTAACTTGTCTGAAGCTTCATTGACTGTGTGGGAGGAATTACAACAGTAAAACAGACAAGCAGTTCTTATCAGGTCAAAGAAGAGGCTTGAAATGTCACGTTTGATGGGCTGTGTGGGGACCCAGAGTGGAAGGCATGAAAATGCAGCATACATGCAGCCTTAAAACTGTTTGTTTGTGTGGACGTCTGAACTTGGGCTGAAACTACATATAAGCAGTGAGCAGAAGTGTATGTGGTGTGAATTCTCTGCAATGCCTGGTGTCTATTTTTCACCGTTGTTTGCCAAATTGTAACTGGAGTCCACTACTTTTCTGCTTGAAATATTAATCAGCACCGTTGGCAGACTTTGCAGTGAAAAGGAGAATGTGCTAAAATACAACATTATGACGTTATCTGTTTTTAAGAGCCTTATCTTTCTGTTTTTATCTCCTGTTACGTCCCTGAGCAATGCGGCAGCCGCAGCATATGGAAACATCATGTGTGTCTCTGCATGGCTGCCGCAGACTGTCTTCCCTCTCCCGTCAGATCTGCTGAAGCAGCACAGAAACTCTCAATGCCTCCTGCCACGGTGACAGTCGGCTTGATATGGGAACCAGCGAGCAAGAGAAAATCAATTAGTGGCCCATACGTTTGAATGACAGCAGCGAAGGAGCCGATTTAAAAAGGAGGACTGGAACATTTGCTGGAAACTGTCAGAGTGGCAGCAATAATGGCATGCAGTTGAAAGGTTATATTCATCCCAAACATAGTAAAAAACCTTTTAATCCCATTGGCACACACACAGCGGTGTGGTGTGGGTTGGACTTGTTTGGCAAGAAATCTGAAAACTAGAGACATTTTGGAGAGAGACATTGCAGAGAAAAGGACAGAGACATGCTACGATTGGACAATGAATATACACCAAAATAGTTGACTATAACTCTATATGCATACATTCTGGCACTTGAATTTCATGTACTCTCTGCAAACACAGGACGGTTATTTGCTGGAACAATAATGTCAACAGTGAGAACTGCCGAACATGCAATATTTGTTTTCTGATCCAGGATTATACTTTCCCATCATAGATCTCCGGTCTGACAGGTTTCAGTGTTGATCGTGTTGTTTCTTTTTGCTATTATCGGGATGTACAGCATGTGCCATCTGATGGCCAAATGGCAATACAGAGGGTGACAGACCAACCAAAGGCACAGCGTTGTGATGTCTACAGACAGATGAAACACTAAAGCAACTAAAGCGACTAAAAGAGGGACGAGGGAAAATCAGGGTGCTCCCAGTGGAAGTGGGCACAGACCTTAAGAAATATTTGATCTCTGTAAAGAGAGCTGAGAATGAGCAGGCTTGAGTAACAACATATGTGTTGTTTTGGAGGTTGGACCATATTTAATAATCTCCCTCTGCTGCTTCCTGCTGATGAGCCGAGGGTCAATGCTGCCACAGCAGTTAATGTGTTTGTTGCATTTATCAATTAAAATGCCTCTTAGAGGAGGGCGAGCAGATGGGAGGGCAGCTGTGTAAAGTCGGGAGATGATTTCAGTCACCATTGTAATCTGTGGGGCAGGGACAGATCAGGAGATGGAGGAGCACCCAAAATGCCCACACAGCACAGATTTGCCCTCTTTTAACATTCACTTTTGTGGAAACAATCTTCTAAAATGCCATTCCTGTTCACGTCGTAGATGGTAAGGCTGTACTGCGTCTATACACAGTTAATCATAGATAAACAAACCACTAATTTAGAATAACGAGCTTGGGAGGAAATGCATGAAAAAAAGAAATTTTCTGCAGAACATCACCGACAGGCCTTGAAGGCTTCTGTGTTTACAGCCTAAATCTTAGGGCCCAGCCTGTGTTCGGCGACCAGGACCTGCCATGTTTCTGTCACTCGTTTTGCCAAACCACTGCGTGGTGATTTGGAATACCCTTATTAGCGTTCCTATTTTCCTCCTACCTCTGTTTTAGCTGTGATTCACCCAATCTAACTGATTAAAAACACCACCATGAACATGAAAACTGAAACTTCATCTGAGCTACGGTATTCTAAAGTAAGCTGTGCAACCCTGATAAAATATTGCATTGAACATTAGTGTTTATATACATGGACAATAATGAACCAAAAAGTCAAGTAAATTCATTTTGAGGAATAGTAAAAGTAAATTCTATGGTAGGGACAAATGTTAAGTTTTGTGTGTTCCTCGTCAGGTTGATAAAGATTGGAAACATAATTGACTAAGTTTGCTTTTCCCGCTGCCTATGTAGCTCGTGGCGTTTTCGGCATGCCCTCCTCGACGTTCCCAGGATGTTCTCATTCCTTTACAAATCGCACCACCGTTTGCTCCAGAATGTTCCTCGGGGAACAAAGATGGCCACATTCCCTACAACTCCACCAGACACCGGGTGAAATCCGCTAATCGGCTTTTGTGGCCAAATGCGATAAAGCTTCGTCAGGCCAATTTACTGCCTGATCCGTCCGTCCCTTGTGGAGTGGCGCGTCCACTGAGCAGCGCCACAGCTTCCTCACAAACGGATTTCATTACTATCAGGGCCGGATTAGCCGGAGTTTTGTGTGGCGCTCTTGGTGTGAGGGGCTCGGCCTGCAGCTGGCAGCTCAGAGGCAGTGATGACTGAGATGGGTCTCCGTCCTAAACTCAGCGTGTGGCGCATCCGACTTCTGCTGGCCCGCCAGCCGTCACTGCAAATACGAAGAGATGGAGACTGCAGTCAACGTGTGCAAAAGGGGTGGACGAGGTTTGTGTCCATCGTTGGGATTACTATAAAACACAACCTGGTGTGCCCGCAGCAGCTGAACAAAAAGCAAAATGGCCTTCAACGGTTAGTACAGTTAGGGGTCGGAACATTTACGTTTTGAAGGCACTATTCTTTGAGTACATCCTTTTAGACATTTCATTCATTATTTCAGAAGATGAAAATGCCCAAAGCGAGAGCTATTTTAGGGAAACTATTTAAAAGGTACCATATGGAATTGACTCTTCACAGATTTGCAGTCACGGCCCATCCATTTCTATCAGAGTTGAGGCAACAAAAAGGGCTAATAGGGCTAATAATTCAGCGACTTGTGCGGCATCATTTTTTACATTATGGGTTTAAAAGCCAAAGAGATATGGAGTGAATATTTCCCAGATCAGAGAGGAAAGCAGTTCACCTGTGATGCAGGTTTTAGGGTTGTTATCTTACCTCCTTTGCATTCTGAGATTCTATCAGATCTACCATATTCGGTACAGCTGATGTGACAACAAATCCAGAGTCCGTCACCTCTTATGAGTGAGTTTTTCAGACAAGATATTTTCCTGTCATCTCATTCTCATACTGTAGATATGCACTCGGCCAAAGTTTTGATGTGACTATACTTTTTGATTATGAGTTCTCTGGTTGTACACATTGACAAACCCACGCAACATCTGCATAGCAGCAAGATGATTAGCAGTGGACTCACTCTGGTCCACTGCCGATTAAATCTCAACCAGAGCATTTTACTCGTGTTGCCGTGAATGCATATCAGGACATGAATCTTGACAGACACTGATTCTTGAAACCAGACGGTGTATGCCCTGCTAAAAGGAAATGACTAAATAGTTAAGTTCCTGCATGAATGTTTTTCCAGCACAGTGTTACTTCTCTCACTTGGATGAAAGTGTTTGAGTTACAGCTGTTGTCTAAAATTCCAGTTAGCAAAACTTTTTTCCTCCAAACTGTCATTAAATGCGGCCCCACATGATCTGGCTGGGAAGTGCTGGGAGCAGTTTCATTGGATTTGCATAAATGCAGTGGGACGCTAATGCGGCGCACATCTCCTTCCATCGAGATGAGTAATATGAGCTCCCTCTGAGGCTCCGCCTGTGACTCCCTAACAACACTTCATTATTGTGTTCAACACCTGATTGCTTTTAATATTTCCAGTGGAGACAGGCTCCTTATCAAAGGCAATTATGTACCTGGGATGTCTCATTTACCCAGGGCCCCATATTATGTAACACGGTGAGATCATCCTCCACTGCAGGGACATACGCTGAGTTTTAATCAAGGCGAAAACAGCAGTCGCAGTGGAACGGGAAATATGTAAAAAGCCTCGACCAAGAACAACAGGTTTTTTATTACCTCTGGGAAGAGCAGCTGAGGTTGTAGATCAACAAGAAAGAGGCGCTCTTTATTTGGCTCTTGGACAGATTAATAGTCATAGAATACTTAAAATCTAGACTGGTTTAGGACTGTAATTAATCACAGGTTTTATCATCGGTCTTATATCAAGAGGGACAATTCTGGGCTCAAGTAATTTTTAGAATATTGCTATCATTATTGTTTAGCACTTCCTATTTCCCCGCAGCCCTTTTGTGGCAAGTAATTATCTACTTAGCTGGAGAATGCGGTGGGGCTTCCCATCCACGGTGTTGAATGGAGAGAATGGCACTGGGGTTTTTATGCAGAAGTGCCTGCTCTCAATTAGATAAGGTGGACACAGAGACAAAGAACCTTAATACCAATAAGCCCGTAACCTCACGTATGACTGTAAATACATCGTCATCCCTTGATTGCTCCGTCAGTAATGGCCTCAGCCTATGCTACGTTGGTCCATCAAGAGCTCACCATCGATTATCTGCTGCATACACACTGCAGCCACAGTGTAGAGATGTCATATGTCCTGTCCTACATCTATTGCTCACATAAATATGTTAAACTGATAACAGTAACTTTAGTTGTAAAGATTGAGACATAATTAAATCCCAGATCTGAACCAACATTGTCTGGGTTCCTCCCTGTGGCTGTGTGCCACTATGCCACCTTGAGTTCACAAACAGTTGGTTAAATCCTGCTTGAACCTCAACCAACAGAGGTGACAAGGTGACCTCTACACAAAACAAATGAACAGAAAAAACACCCAGAAAACAAGAGGCCAGAACAGGAGCAGAGGCAAAGCAGCATATTGCTTGCAGGTGGCTGCCCTGTGCTGCGTCGAGCGAGGACATGTGTCCGGCCTGAAGTCTCACAGATTATGCAGGGAATTTCAGGAGCCCGACGCCAACATACTGGGAGCTTCACGTGTACAGTCAAAACACATCCAGCGATATGCTGTCTGCTTCAAGAGGGAAATATGACATTTAACTGCCCCCTCTCATTTAGCCCAAAATACCCCCACTTGGTGTCTTCATGGCATCAGTGCTGCTTGCCTCACCACTCACATATCAACAAACACCACTTGGGATTTTCAACTCATGGGTTAAGTTGAATTCAGATATTTACACCACCAACAGCAACCATGCGTCTTTGCTTTAAAGGAAACACGTAATGGATGTTTTCCAGATTTTATGGAGTACAGCCCCTTGGCAAGCGAGGACAGCGCCTTCTGTCTTTGCGATTGCTGGCATTACAAATTACGTACCAAAAATAACCACCAATCTAATACCCGTACAACCCGCAGTCAGTACGAGATGGTACATCATAGTGGTGGCCATAAGATACCTCGAAATAAGCTCTGGCATTCTGCTTTCCCTGATATTAGTTTAATCTGTTGTATTTTTGGTTTCTTTTCTGGTCTTTTTCTTCCCCTCTCTCTAACTCTAATGATCCCTCTGCTACTCCATCTGATTGGCCGATGCCCCCCTGAATCCCTCTCCCGTGCGCAGAGACCTTGAAGGTCCAGGCTCAGGGGCGTCCTCTTTGTCATTGGCAGCCATGACCCCCACATTCTCCCCCCTGGCATCGGGTCAATTACTCACAGCGCAGGAACCACACCTGTGTCCCTCGTGAATCTCTCCGACAACCAGCCGCCAGAAAAAATGAGTCCATTACCATGGTGGTGCCAGGTGATGGATTTCGTGTTCACAAGTGGAGTGCAGGTAAAAACCTGGGGAAGCCAGAGAAGGTGACCTTCACAGCCAAGGCATCTTTACCGGTGGCGCGTGCAAACATATAGACTCCCACGAGGTAGTGCTAAAGGAGGGAGGGCAGCTCTGGTTTCTGTGTCAGACTTGTTTGTTTGTTGTGGGATATGTTGTAAAGCTGAACGACCTTGAGCTGTGAATTGCTCCATAAGACTTGCCCAGGTGGACGGTAATGTCTGTGTCATAACAGCCCACAATAAGAGCAGAGCTTTGTAAACCGCATCTTTGCTGCTGCAGCACAAAACATTTGTCGGTGTATGTAGTGATGTAATTTGAATTTTACTGCACAAATGATGCTTTTACCCCTGTCGCTTTCGCATAAAGTGTAATCCACAAAAATGCGACACGTTAATATCTGTGTTTTGTGTAAAAACATCCTCCGCAATATCAGCTAGTGCACAACCGTTAGGTGTGACACTTTTGTCACCCTGTGTCCATATGTATTTATTCTTTTAATATGTCCTCTCCCAATGGTCTGAAAGAAAACTTTGATATTTTGACCCTTGTTTTCTTGTTTATACCATTATTCATTTCTATTTCACAGACATTTAAGATGTACTGCACCCACTGTTTTTTTGTTATGTTGCCTTATGAGCTTTTGTCGTGTTGCGGTATAATGTATTGTTTCACACATTCAATACTTTGCTAAGCCTCATCTTGTCCTGCTGTCTTCCAACCTGTCTCCACATCAAAAATGGGGTGGTAGGTCTTATGTTAATCACTTGCTTGATGAAGACCGTTTTGGGCAGGATGTTGCCCACTAGATGATTAAACTTTGTGGCCGCTGTAATCCAGAGTGTGGATACATTTGGCTTTCCACAAAAGTTACTACCATCATAAAAAAAAACACTATTGTGAACGGTTAAAATTTATTTGAAAGTCGATTGCAGCTACCTAGTGAAGTATTGCCTCTCACAGAACATTCACTGCACCCACTAGTGAGGTGGCATCTGCAGTGCTCAAGGCAGGATGGCAGCCATGCAGGACGGCACCCGAGCAAGCTGTTAGGCCTGCTGTCCGCTAATCCATTCCAGTGTGGCAGCGCAGTTGCTAAACCCCGTGTAAGTGCCACTTCAGGTCAATGGAAATGGTCAATACATGTGGACAGAACATGTGGTCAAGACAAGAGCGCTGCTGGACCATGACAGGCATATACCTCTGTGCGTGTGTGGCTCATGCATGGTGTGTGTCCAATCCCATAATACATGGAGCTGTGATACCAGTGTCACACAGTATGCAAATTGGTCATGAAAACTAACTCAAAAAAGGCCTTTGTACAAAATTCAATGATGTGCATGATGTGAATTTGAGTACACATATCTATTTGTGCATCCCTGAATTTAAATCATGTTATAATTCTTAGTCAGCCATTACTGCTCTGCATAACTGTTCTGCTATTAAGGTGTGATTTCCTCTTTCTTCATAGTATTGTGAACCTCTTCTGTGGTGAAAGCCTCGCTGAACGTGGAGCTAAATTATTGAATTGGAAAAATCCTCATTTTCAGGTTATGTGATCATGATTTTTTTCTACACAAAAATGTTGTTTTGAAAAGGCACTGACAATGTTAGAGCATTTCTCATAGTTAAATTGATTATTGTGTTGACAAATGTTTTTGATAAATCCTTAAGCCTCATGAAATATCTGCCCATCTGTCAACATGTTTTATTTTTAGTATTCTGGAGGACACAGCCACACCCAGAAGTCTGTGTCTAGCAGGAATGACCCCTGTCCTTTTGTCTTTGTGCATTTGCGCGTGTTCATGTGGAGGCCCGCGCTCGCTGCCAGGAGACTTGGCTACAGAAATGGGAGACAGGTGAGACGTGCAGTGGGGACAGCCGGGTTTCTGGAACAGGCGAAGCCCTCTGTATCTTTGGAGCGTTGATGTGTCTGTCTGTACGACAGAGAGTGTCAGCTGTCCCCAGCATGCAGAGGCAGTGGAGTGTACAGCTCCAGTCTGCTGCTCCTCACTCTCACCGGTATCCCAGTCGCTCCCAGGCTCAGCAACCAGCCCGGTACTGCGCAAGCCACGGGCCCGGCTCAGACTCCGTCACCCTGCTCTTGCCTTTGTTCAAAAGCTACAACTGCTCTTGTTTTACCGCAGAAATATTGGGGTCACTTTGTTTGCTAATCGTTGAGTCTCATTTACAGTGGTCAGACATCCACAGTGGCCGCACTTTGTCATGACGGGTGGCTTTTCCAATAAAGTGATCAAAGCGTCTGTTGCTATCCAAATAACAGTGTTATGAGCAAAGCGTATCACAGGTTAGAGGGCACAACGCAGACGGTATTTATAGTTTATAGTATGCTTGGTGCTTTATGGGAGGTTTTATCTCCCATCTGCCCAAGGAACTGTTACGGTGAGCTTGAATTTACAAGAATACACAAAACCCTGTATGAAATACAGATAGACTGTAATTTGAGCCTTTGAGTGGCCACTAATGAACATGTCCAATAATGAGACAAAAAACATGTGTGCCCTCACTGAACATGTGCATCAGAGGGATGCTGAGACTTTGGGCTTTTGTGTTAGTACCAGAGCAACAACCCCTCAGCAGAAAGGGGGCAGAATATGTGTCAAATAGCGCCACCTGAAGGGGAAATGATAATCATCTTGAGTGAGAATTTTCACAACACTCTAACATCCCACTATAGTTGATAGTGCACAGCTAATTTGCAAGAAAAGTAAATGTATCAATATGCTTTAGTACATTTGTATCCGTACATATTTGTACATATTTCACTTTTTAGTCTTTACTGTAAACAAACATCTGACCTCCACAGTCAGCAGGACTATCAGCGCTGAAACTTCACAGGGGACCTCGACTGATGGAAAAGCAAATCCAACTTAAAGAAATTTGACATTTGGTCATCTTTAAGACCAATTCCCCACTGATGTGATCATGAAGCTGTGTGTTACGACATTTAAACAGGCAGGCCCTCCTGTGACTCACAAAGGTTACTCTCTGGCTGCACATATAGATAAATGTCAGCAACACATATGAGGCCTTACTGAAATAGAGCAGACACGATGATGCGTGCCGCTGATATTTACACAGCACAGCCGAGCATGCGGAGGGATGGGGGCAACGCGGTTCACTGAGAAATCAGCCTTCAGTTTTTCTTGGCGAGCTATGCGAGCTGATATTAGAGCAGCACCAAATAATCTCTGCCAAAGCAATAACAATCCTGAATCCTCTAAGTATGGCACAGCAGAAAATGAACGCTTCCCCCGCGTGAAAATAAACCATCGACATAAATAATGTTGATTCTGGCTTTGAAAAAAATGTAAAGAGTGACCTTTTGACATTTGTCCTCAGTCTCAGATAGTGGTGGCATCTCTTCGTACTGCTCTCACAAATCCAAGGTGAAACTCAGGCACATGTTGGTAAGCGCACCCCCTCATACACCTGCAACCCCACACGCCCCAAATGAAGAATGGGAGTGAGTAAAAAGATGACAGGGAGGAGAAGTCTGGTTTGTTAGTCTATCTCAGCAGCAGGATGGCGTTTAATTCTGTGGAAGCGCGTCATTACACGCACCATTTACCAGATGCCCATTTAACATGCAATAATTAGATCACT
>OMPJ01021168.1:0-15541 GCA_900312935.1 Carapus acus
GAATATACAATTATATTGTATATTCAATATATTTTTAAGGCAGTGCAGAATAACTTGTGTTACAACTTTCGATGGTTTTAATTATGTTGTAAAACTATATGCCAAGTAGATCAAGGGACAACTGTTACCATTTCCTGCAGTTTTCATTTGATAAACACATCAGACACATCAATCCATGATATTCCAGCTCAACCAGAAACAGTGCAGACATGGGTTCACAAGGTCCCCATGCAGGCACAATGTCTTTAGTTTTTTGTTTCTAAACAGAAAACATGCAGCTAATGATCACAAAAATGACTTGGTAAATGGCAAACCAATTTGCCACTTCCAGAGTAGTTACTGGTTGTTAGGGATGATGGTAATAGAATGGATCACAGCAACTGATCACCTTTGATGCCTATGTTCCACCTCTTTCAAGACAGGAACTCAGTTATCAGTCCCTCACACCCGAGTCGCTGCAAGGAAAGCGAATCCTTTTCCAGACAAGCCTGTGACTTCCACTGTACCCGGGAGTTCTTGTAGCTCTTTCCATGTGGCTACTGTGAACCAGGTACCTTTCATTTCCAGAGAACACAGATTGATTTATCCAAATGCGCAAAACACAGTGACCATCCTCAAAGGGCAAATTGACCCGAACAATAAACAACAGTTGGTGGAAAGAAAGCATGATCTGTGAGTCCTTGTCTCTTTTTAATCACAGCTTTCATTCAGAGCGTGACAACTCTCACTGTTAACTCCTGTGTTCAGTTGTTTGTTCACTTCTGCCTCATGTTGTTTCTGTTGAAAGGACAATAGACTGAGCGTGAGAGTAATTTTCAGGACAAACACCAAATCATTGCAGTTTTGATTCTTTCGCTATATTAGAGGGTGTTTTACTTTTGATGTTTTAGACCAGACAATGACCCTATCTCAATCATCCTTGTTTTCATATTGGAAAATGTTGAATCAAGTAAAGTAGGGTGCGGAGCCACCCTTGTTGTAGGTTTCAACATCTGTAGCTAATATTAGAATATTTTTGTTGGGTTTTCTTTGTTTGAATGGAATGTGACTCACTGCGAACAGACTGTGGACAGAATGTTGCTTACAGCAACCAAAAAATGTTACAAATGAAGTATGACTTTGTTAGATATATCCACAGATGAATGAGATGGAATTAGAATATATACATAAAATGCTTCACATTACTTTCTTAAAAACATTAACTCAAAAAAATTTTGTGAACTTTGTGAAAGTGCAAGCCATGCCATTTGGGCAATGGATTATAGCAATGATTTAAATAATCGTAACAGTGCAAATCACCTTGTATTGCACGCAGGAATAATTCAACTGACCAAAAAGCATTCCTGCTCAGATTGAAAATCACTGTGAGGGAAAAAGAATCGCTGGAATAGAAAATCTGTTTTCAAGGGATCACTCCCTGTGCATTTCCCTGACTTAAGTGCTATTTAACCACATGTAGTTTGAGTCTTTGGTGAAACTGCAAATTTCAATATTTTTCTCAAAACTGAAAGCTAGCTCGCACTGCTCTCGGCCTTTTGACGGGCAAACATACACAAAAAGAAAAGGGACCATGGTCAAAAATATGTATGTACCTTCTAGACATTGCCTCATTCACTCTCTCAGAGCCAACTAATGTTGACAGGGATATCTTGTTGACATTAAAGCCCGATGGGCATGAAAATGTACAGAACAAGATGAGGTAGAGGTAAGTCTGTGAAAGCATTGGTACAAAGGTTAGAAGGACTTCTCACTTGATGTTTAAAGTTATGGCCTTTATTTCTTCATTGCGAAGAAAAACTGTGCAAACTTGTTGTTCAATGTTTGTTCAATGACAAGGCTCTGAAAGTGAATGAGTAATTTCAAGAGTCACAAGTGACTGGTCCCCTAACTCCTGATGCATTAGGCAGCAAATGTAAACACAAATGTAAACAAAAGCAAGTGTGCCAACCAAGTCGAAGCTAGAAAAGAGTCTTTGAGGAATGGCTGGTTATCTGATGGCATTAAAATATTTAATCGACCCCTGTGGAGGTGTGTGTTCTCGGAGCTGTGATGCGAACACATGCAGTGCGTCGATCCAGCTCTGTCCTCCATGGGACTGTCTGCAAGTCTGGAACGAGTTAACGTTATACAACTGCGGCATAACTTGGTATGGTTGGAGTACCAAACCAAAATTATTAGAAGACCTATTTAGAGCCCAGGCGATATAGAAGCAATTCAGGGCAATTTGTTCATAAAATAGTGCGAGACGTAGACCGATCACTCACAACAGCGTGCAACTTAAACTTCTTGGATCTCAAGTACATAATAGTGATCTATCCCTGAATCTTAAGAAACACAGGTGGCCTTCGTTGTGAACGAAGGCGGCACGTTACGGTCTGAGAGACGAGAATGACACCAAAAACTTGTGTCAGCCTTGCACACATACGGCTCCCCATCAGCAAGGCTGCGCAGGCTGGGCTCGGGTTAGCTATGCTAACTTAGCTGGCCGCCGAGCTATTGAGACACAAGATAATGCTGGGGCCCTTTACCATTTGCCACTTTCTGAAATATGACACAATTATCATTTCGTACTTTCACACTATACAATTAACTTACCTCGGGAACGTCAGAGTGAACACATGAAACGCGGTTCGGCACTGTTTCTCCTTATACGCGTATCCAAATAGGTGATCCTTTGGAGCCTAGTGAAGCTAACGCTGCTCCGTCGCCTCTCCGTTCATGGCAGCTTGCAGGTTGCCAACATAAGCTAGCGCGTTAGCCTGATATGCTAGCTAGCCTCTACAATGCATTTTTGTAGTTAGCGAAAGCTAGCCTAGCTTCTAAAACACCGCTACCCTTAGCAGCTATGACTAATGAAGACTTATGTCGGTCGACCTTTTCATACTATTCCTTCACAGGGCGACATAGGTTGGCCTCTGGCCTTCACAAAGGCGAAAAACATCAAACGACGCCAATGGGCGGTACTGTTGGGGAGTGATTCGCCGTTCACAGCCCTCTCCAACACCGCCTGGGTTGTTCGTCTCCTGCCTCTCCACAGACTGGAGAGAGCGACTGTCGCAACATGATGATGGAATGATTTTCATACCTAATGGCGCTCAATTGTGATGCAACACACTCTCTCTGTTTTCAAGCATTATAACCCTCGCTTTGGCTCACTTCGATTTCGATGAGCCTATTCTTATTAATTGTTTGCTGTATAGCTTTTCTTGGGATTGTCTTGTAAAATGTAAAAGTTGCCCCTCAATTATGAATTAGTAATTATCGCTTTAGTAAAGACAACATCAATAATAACAAGTTTGCTATTATTACTGTTATTCGCATTCACAACAATATTTGATTTGATCTCTGGTATTCTACATTGTTATTACCTCTACTGTGATTAGAGTTATATGATCTATTTCTAAATTGAACCTGAATCCCTTTTGAACTTTTTAATTGTAATCAATTACATTGCTTTGATGCATATTTTATCTAGCTTTCTCTGTATTACTTTTGCCCAAATCTGGTAGACATATTTATTATTGAGAATCTCAAATCCCAAAAATACAAATAGACCCGTGCACTCTTCTTTTTGAATAGATGCTTTGAACTTTTCATTCAATGACATTATGGTTTTGATTAATTCAAGAAAGGAATATCAGAATCAATCCATACAGACAGACAGTTTTACAATGCATAATGTTAACAGCAAACAATGGTGGATGATAACATTTTAAAGCTTTCCTCCAACACTCATTCCAAGTGTATTCATGGGCAGAGGCAGCATTCATGAGCAGGAGACTCAGCAGCTCTGCCTGTAGTGTCAGCCATGGATCGCTTTGTCTCCCGGTCATTTTCGTGCCAAGTGTGCTAATCCCTGGGGGAGCGTCTGAAACTCTGAGATATCACTAAGCACCAAAATATGATTTTGAGACTGGTACTTTGGGACTGAGATTGGCACTTAGGCAGTGAACACTGAAAAACACTGTTATGAGTGAAAACAAAGGTTTGGGGGTGGTGGGGGATAAGCATAATTACCAAATAGCCTTAAAAGGGGTTGCAGAAAATCTAATGTTGAATTCTACAAAGTGGTCTTTCATTTCAAATAATCGCTGCAATTATTAACCAAAGGGTTCAATTTTTGTTGCATAGCAGCATCGAATATTTTGGGTTATTGTAAGTGCTCCATGAGATCAGCTGCTTGTGATCTAATAAGGTGTAGCGTGTATTGGATTAAGCTGGCGTGCAAAGAGGCGATGTTTGATCAGAAACAGAGCAAGGTCTCACATATGGTCTCACTTGCTTGTCACAAAACAGACCAGATCTGAAAACGTGGTATCACAGACACACACATTCACTCTCTCTCTCCCTCACCCACACAGATTCCTTCATCTGCTGTCTGTATTTGAGATCGAACACGATTGCCACAGACAGATAAAGAGCACATGAAACACGAGGGTGGTCCTAAATATCAGACATTATATGGCTTATGTTGTGACTCTGCCATTGTTTAAGAAAAATGGAGAGTTTGACAGTGTCTGCTGGGTTAACGTTGGCCTACAATAAATCTACAAAGCGGTGTCACCTCAGACTTAGGACAGGAGAAATATGGCGTTAAGAGAATGTTTTTTGATGATAGGTACACATTCCCTCTCTGTGCCACGGCATCATCAGTCCTGACAAGCATATTACTAATTCATAAACCCTATGCACATTGCATAAACCAGCATAGTTTATGCATTGCTCTTGGTACAAAAAGATGTGCCATGTGTTTCCACTTAGGGGCACATGTTAGTCAGTACACTGCTGCTGCATTTTGTTTGAACTATATTTGGTAAGAACCATTTTGTTTTTATTTAAATGTGGACCAGTTTATCCAGAATTCTGCGCTGTGTGAAAGACCCAGCGTGTGTGTGGTGGCCTCTGTTCTCGCTCCATCGCAAACAGCACACCTGCTGACGTGTATTTATCTGATCGTTTAAGTCGCACAGCAAACAAGTCACCCGGAACACAAAAACTCTCCATTTTTGCTCTTGGTGTTTCCTCGTCTCAAACGGCGGTTGCACAGTTGGGTTATTTCTGCTCTGAAAATGTCACAAACATAATGAGGAGCAGAATTAAGAGCAAAGCAAATGTGGTTTGAGACATATACCATATTCACTGATTTGTATTGATTTGTTGTCATTCGATCACAAGTGCTGAAAAGTAGCAGAACATCAGCTGGTTTGTTGTTTACAAACTAGTTGATGGTTTCAATTCCTACACTTGTCTTTTCTGCATTAAATCGTTCCTCCTATGTTAATCATTTACAACACAGTTATGAGAGGAATCCATCTGAGATCCTCGATCTAGATGATGAAGATCCAGATGATGGTTTGCATGAAACATTGACTGTGATGCCATTACTGTATAGCTATTTACGTCAAGGTTGTGTATCAAATTGACTTCTTTCTTGAAGTAGTGCTTTATCTCTGTTTCACTCAACTGTGAAAAGATGTGCAAATGATTGCCAGATGCTTTCTTCTACCTCTACTACTTCTAAAAGCCTGTCTTCAGTGAGCAGCCTTTAGACAGAGAGAATGCCCACATGTTCTCTGCCATCTGTCCTCAGGACACCTCATCACTTTGATCAGAGTTTTAGTTGGCATATGAATTCATTTTGCAAGGTGTCCCCATTCCTCTCTTCACGCTCAGAAAGTGATTAAGGATCAGGTCGGTGCAGACTGTTAGTTGTTGACTCACCCAGCCTGATTATGATTCCAGCCTTTCACTGATGTGACACACTCAGGTATAACTTCAAATGTAATTTTTTGATCACCCTTGGAAAAGGTTTAATCACACTTAGACTTCAACATGTATTGCTACCTATCATACATAGGAATTGCTCTCCTTTTTGTTTTTCATTTCTCCTTTTTTTTCTTACTATGTAATTATTCATAACTATTCCAACCTGGGTTCTTATCAGTCAGAAGTATACTGTTTTGTCCATGTTTATTATCTCTGTTTTGGAGAGCATCATGCTATACTTTTGCTGTCATGTATGCCTCCTCTGTCCAACATTTCTGGTTTTGGTGCCTCAACCTTTAGGAATATTATCATTATTATTATTACTATTATTATTATTAATTCATTTGGCTGTTTGTTTGCTATATGGTTGAATATCATTAAAATTACAGTGAAACTGCCGTAACCTCAGGGCTTCTGGAAAGGACGTTTCCTGGCTGCCTCCCCGGGGGCGTTTTCCAGGCATGAATCGCAGGGAGGCAGTGGTGCAGACAATAAGAGAGGCTGCCTGCAAGACGAACCAGCAGGGTGCGCAGTCCTCCCTTCAGAGCTGAGGCTTGGTGTCCTCTCTTTCAACTGCTGTCCCCATGACCCAACCTTGGATAAGCAAATGAGGATGGAAGCAAGGATGGAGGGATGAATGGATGACTTGACTTAACATGAATATAAAGCACATACAGAAAATTTCTGATTCATGTTTCCTCGGCACAACTTACATTTCGCTACATCTATCGCATTGTATAAATTAATAACCACCAAGGAGACATTTCATACAAATATTGTTTATTTGACATTGTGCTCCTATTTACACAGCATTGCGCAACACTGTAAAATACTGCCTTACCCTTTTTAGAACATACGCAGCGCAGTTACAGCAGCGCTTTCATTCAGTCCTCAGGTGAAGCCACAACAGTAAACCGCAGCACTCATGCAGAAATCAGTCAGCTGTTAGGCTGAGCCACAATGGAATAACAACCTCTCAAAAGCAGTTTCCAAGGCAATGGGCAATACTAGGGCAGGGAGAATGTGGATGGTTTCACACTTTGATTTCCATAAATTGCAGAATAAAAACTCTTTGCGTAATCCTGACCAGCTACGCATGAAAGGAATGGCCTCCTCTGTTTGTCAAGCGTGCCAACAATTGTCAACAGGAAATTTCACAAGTAAAACCTGTGACAAAACAAAGAGGTTTTAAGCCGCTGTGGCCGAGCCGGCAGCAGAAATGATCAATGAGCAGTCATCGGCAATTGAAATGGCCTGTGGATGGGCAATGGACTGTGTGCGTTGACTGCCCAACAGTCTGCGGTCTGCTGGACAAAGACTGTGAGCACATTTGGTGTCTGGAACACTACACCACCCAGCTTTTAGGCTTATGCCAAATAGTTTTAACACAGCCCGATTCTTGGAGCAGAGAAAAAGCATAATCGCACACTGTTTGAGGGACACAAAAGCCTGTGCAGAACTGGGCAAACACATGGAGAAACACAAGAGAACACAACAGTCACTGATGGCTCCACAGCAGTATGACAGGTATGACAGCACTGTGACAGATCAGGGTACTTCACGCACAGTCATCGCACATAATGCTGCCATTTTTAGGGCTTTGCGGGAGGACTTTGGTTCTGCCTGGCTTGTCTTTTGAGAGTGGTGACCGTCTTCCCAAGCAATCTATTGGATTCCTGTGGTTGACGGAGTGGTCAGAGGATTAGATGGCAACAATTTGCTGCAGCGGTCTTGGTTGAAAGCGAAGTCCTGTGTGTCATCTGTTCTTAACCTGCAGAGATGAATATGCCATGTGTATATTTGCTGACAGCACCACCTCCATTCCTGTAAAACGTAAATCTATGATATGCAAATAATATCAATAACAATATATTTATCAATAGGTTTGATTTATTAACAATCTGAATGATTTGCATATCAACATTCTCTGTCTAATCATTGCCGTCAAACATTTGGTGAAGTTGAGGGACAAATGACAGATAAATAAAATTTTTGTACAATCGACTAAGGATACAGGGGGTTGGATTTGAAATGATGTTTCCCAGTGAGATTTGGTTCTCACAATAGAGGGCTTTCAAAGTTGCAGCTCAGTCTGTTGCCATACGATTCAAGGCTTTGAAAATATCCTTAAACGTCATTTACAACTCGTTTAAAAAAAAAAGAAGAAGAAAAAAAAAGATTTCAATCTAACACCCACTGTTCCACTTGCAGACTGTACTTTATATCTGAATTGTGGCCTGTGGAACTTCCCAGTAGAGGGTATCACAGCGAGTGACCACATCCTCCACTGTGTCATGAATTATGTTTGTCTCTGTTTTAACGTCTCTTGTATAACATGTTGCAGAACCTCCCCGCTGACTAAGAGTGGCATCCACCCCTGCACTGCTTTGGAAACAAAAAGAAAAGTGTGTTTGTAAATGACATTTGTCAACAGTTACTGCAGTGGACCTTGGTCCTGCCTTCCCAGCCCTTCAACCGAAGAGACAATCTTGGCTAAGAGTTGCGCCACTATTCCATGCGCGCCTGTCGTAACCACGAGCAGATGTGCTGAGTGTTTGTACCCCATGTTATGATGAAAGGTCACGGTTCAGTTCCAGCTATAGTAAAACCAGCTGGTGCATCATAACAAACAAAGTATGGTAACTTAGGGGGACCTGGACAGATTTAACATTAACCAGGAAAGTTACAGAACTTCGCTGGGGCCCCATCATTGAGCAATCAGAGGTGACATAAGTATCCCAGAAATCATCATTTGATTCATGGCCCATGACCACATTAGAAGGTGATGATTGTTGCATGTGTTAGAAGCCCACCAGACAGGAGATTATTGATTAGAAAGGGAGATAATAAACATATTTGGTCTTTGTTACATGGTTATATCGTGCACATTTCGTTCACCAGATTGCACATGAACTATCGATGCAATGGCGACATCTGCTGGATTAGCTTCATAATGTGCGGGATCAGTGGACAACAGGCCAACTAGGAAATGAATGCTGCATGAAAACCGTCACACTTTTTACATCTTGATTTTCACCGATCAGTGTTAACATATATGGGCAGGGTCATCTGCACGGGGCCAGAGACGCCGTCATTAAGCAGAACATTGAAAGAGAGAAAGCACAATTCGATGTCGCTGGCTCTGGCGAGAACTTTTGTTACGTTGCACACACATGCACAGAGGGTCATGGATTACACTTTTGTTATCCTGACCTAAGGGCAGCATGGAATATCATTGGTGTGCGCGTCCTTCACAGCATGTAAATGTGTACGGGAGCTATTTTCACAGAAATTCCAGCTATCATCAATTCGGAGCATCTGAAGTTCTTCAGGTTAGTGAAATCAGGTAACAGTGCACTGAGGCAGCAGTTGTTCAGTTGTTGTTGTTTGTAGTGTGTGTAGACTACTAACAAGTCTTAAAGGGAATAAATGTCTGATCCATGTAAATCATATCATGAATCTGCAGCATGTACTTCGATTCACTGATTGATTTGATTCATTTGGTAATATCATTGGGTAACCAACCATCTTTGTTCATCCATCCATCCAAGTCCTCCATTTCTAACTCCAAAACAGAGGGTACGTCTTCCTCAAACATGGGCCTGAAAGACAAAATGTTATCAGTAGGGATGTCCGATATTGGCTTTTTTTGCCGATATCCGATATGCCGATGTTGTCCAACTCTCAATTTACCGATACCGATATATGCGCCGGTAAACGCTTCAGCAGCGCATAGGCACTATTTCGGTGTAACGCAAACATTATTTTGTTTTTATCGGTTTTTATTTTCTCGGTTTTAAAGCCAAAAAGTCCGATACCGATATTACATTTTAATGCTAATATCGGGCCGATAATATCGGTGGGCCGATATTATCGGACATCTCCAGTTATCAGTGCTGTGACATAAAATGGCATGACAGATGCATGTAAAAAAAAAACTGAAAAATTAGCGGTACACAATTATTTTGGATTACTTCTTCTGACTGCTATGTGAATGTAGCTTGTGTAACATCAAGTCGCAAGACCAAGCCCTTGTTTTTGAAGGAACTTGTAAAGATTTAATGAGAAGTTCCAAGATCAAATTCAGGACATTGAATAAAGGATTGTATGAAGATAGTGTCTTAATCCAAGTCCCAAAGAGTCAGTCAGGACTAACGTGCCGTGACCTCCATAAGACAAATAGATAAAAAAGATTAGAAGTGTATCAAGGATTTCACAATTTTATGTGTCAGTCAACTCCTACAATAAATGTTGTATCCCTGGCCAACAAACAAAAAATGAATCAATGATGTTGTCACTTACATTGGCACCTTCTCTGAGCTGTTCCCATCCAAATATAAATCTTCATTTGTTTTATCTGCAAAAGAGATGAAGGATATATTTTTGGCTTATGTCTATGTCATTCTTATGACAATGCCTCAGCACGGAAAGTCTGTTTCGTCTCATAGTGTGGACATACCTGCATGATTGACCTTTTGCACACACCTGCGGTGGATTAAAATGCCACCAACTATCATGGCAATAATCAAGACTACCAGGGCCACAGGGATCAGAATAACAGTGGGGCTCAAACCCTCTGCATCCGGCGAAGCGGATGGATCAAGTCCATAATCTAAAGAGAGGAGAAACAAAACCACAAATTGTCAATTGATTAATCATTCCAAATAGAAAAATAGGGAACATGTGACTGGATGTGTGTCTTCAGGGTAACTATTTGTCAATTTCGTTGAATCGGACATAAGTTAAGATGATGACAGACCGTTTTATAAATACAGTAGCACTGTCAAATTGTTGTCATAATTGTTGCTGTTCACATCATTGTTGCAGTTTGTATAACTGTTGTAATAAGTATGATTACATACTGTCTTCATGCGGGTCCCCTGAATCATCTGCAGACCCTCCTGAGCCTTCCTCAACTGGATAGAACACAACATACAATCACTAAATGGTTCATGAACCATCTCTTTGATCATTCCAGTTGATGCTGGTGGGTCTGTTCACAGACTCACCTAAACCTGGATTGAGCTCTGTTACGGATGTGTCATCAGTTGGCAGAGATCCTATGCACCCAGAGAGAAACACATCATCATTATTCCATGATTAATGGCAACTACAGCGAATCAGCCTGGGGGCCTCTTGAGTTTGTGGTGTGATTCTTATTTCTATTGCAGCAGGTTTGATTTCCACCTGTGGTCGTGGTGTCGACAGGCGTAGTAGATTCTGGATCATTTTGTTCCTCCCCAGGTGTCTCAGTCGCCTCTACATCTCCATACTCAGACTGGCATAACGCTGTAAAAGAACATTGCTGCTTTACTGTACTGTCAGAGCTCCAAAATCAGCCAAAATGTCCATGTTTGGTTGCTCATTGCATACAAATATACTCTGCTCATGGAAAGGCCTGAACCGCTGCCTTGATGATTTCAAGCAATGATTGCAACAACTCCTGATTGCATTCAGTGCGGTAGGCGGAGATGCTAGACACGTTGTACAATATTTCCTGCGTTTTGACATTTCAACGAAACAAGAAGTCGAGACTTTTTTGGACCACTGAGAAGTCATACCACTGAACTGCAATGTTTTACGGAGAGAAGTTCACAACATGTGGAGGTTGGTTTGAGTTAGAATCTTGCTTGAGACTGAAGAGTGTTAGAGAAGAGGCAGCAGGACGTAAGACTTCAAACATGTCTCTTACTTTGTGGCTTTACAGAATCACATCATACAACCTTCAGCCTTTAAATAGGACTCAGGAAACGGAGTAGCGGTGAAAGAATACATAGTGTGGGAGTAGACTGAGAAGAGCCAGCGTGTTGATCTGCATTGCGTGTCGTTACAGCCGAGCCCACCTGCCCCACCCCTCCTCTGTCCTACCTGATCTGGTCAGACTACTCAACACCAGCAGCAGTAGCAGCAGCAGCACATGGGTCCTGTCCAGCTGGCCTCTCATGCTCCCAGGCATGAACATGGACATACTGCCATTGTTTGCCCGCGTCTCTCTCTACTGTCACGGCATTGCACTTCCTGCTTTGACTCAGAGTGACCTACACGTTCAATGGAGGGAGAAAAAAACCCACTCTCTCTCACACACACACCCTGAGCAGACTCAGCTAGATAACTCAGTCGGATGTGATGCAATCAGCTGCGTGCTTGTAGGCACAAGTCTGACGGTTCCTCTGCTGCTAGAGAGGCACATTCTTGTGCGTTAGGTATGTGGACTTTCAGAGAGTGAGGAGTAGGGGGGAGTCTGAACAAACTTCAGGGGAGGAAATATAGAAATGTGTGCTTAGTGAGTGCCAGCTCTGGTTTCTCCACAGAAAATTCATTCTATGATCACATTCCAAGGATGTGAAGGTGTAGGTAAAATTATTAACTAAAACAGTTGATGATTAAGATGCAATCATTACATGTGTGCAAGTATTGTGAGGGCACACTTAATCCTTTTTTCCTATCCAAGAGGCCAAAATTGCACAAAAAACACTGGGGAAGGCTGTTAAGAATTTTTTCCACCTGACTTTACAAAACTTTTTTTTTTTAGAAACAGGTTTGATATCATAATATCTGAAGAATTTGTCACTGTGCAGCACTCCTCTAAAGCACCTCATGGGAACATTAAACAAGACGGTACTAAAATACACAGGTTTATGTAATCAATTATACCACATCCACATGGACAGCATCCATCTCATAATCATGCAGTCAGGACTTATGCAATAGTATTTGCACATGTTGTTGATTAAATGCTGTAAGTTATTTTCCCTCTTTTGTTCATCATTAGTTGTGGTGTAATGTCTGACTATTCGCGAACATTCTGCGGAATCATTGTTGTAAAATCCAAAAATAACCTGACCTGACAGATGCCTCATAATGTGAAACATCTGTATCATTGTGCACATGGATTGTATATACTGTATATGTATCAATAATTTTACAGAATATCACGCTCTGCAGTTTTCAAAGCGTAACTGTCAATCAAAGTTTTCATGGTGGACCACATGAGTCATTAGTAATCACGAAGGTTCTGTCTGGTATGGAGGAGGAGAAAACCTGCAGGTTCAGATGATAATATGCAATTGCATAAGTGTTTTGATATTGCCTCTCCTCATCTAAACACCTCTTTGTACTCTGGCTCACTGAATTGTTTCTTGTGCATCTATGTGTATGTGCATCTATTCAATATTACATGATCAAAACATGTCATATGTCATGTCATGTTGCAACATATGTGCCATGAATGTTTGGAGAAACATGATGTGGCCATCAGAATTTACCGATCACGAGAGAGGCATGACACGACCCAACATGCAGCTGCATATCTGGGCTTGTATGAATGACAAATGCTCTGAGGAGAGGTCTTTCATTTACAGGTCAGCAAATTCTTGGGAGAGAAAGCAGGTCTGTTATGATGAACTTTGTGTCGAGTCCCCAATGTCCTTTGGAAAATGTCCCCTTCTTTGACCAAGATGGTTGACAGTATTTTAAAACTGTCCCCTGTGAAATGACAAATGTAGGGAATTGATAGGTAGTATACACGCCTGTGATAACACTTACCCGTAAGTAATTGGATGGTACGATTCTCAGCAATCTTTCGAACATAGATGAAGATGATGAAGATGACATAGATGAAGAAAATTGTCTTCCTTTCTACATCGTCTAAACTGTTTCCACTTAGGGTACTGGAAAGGAGAATCAAGCTGATAATCAAACCTCAGATCCAAGAGGAACAATGCAAGTTCCGTCCTGGCTGTGGAACACTGGACCATCTCTACACTCTTATAGTAGTAGCAGTAGTAGGGTTGTAGAGCGATCATGGGAGTTTGCCCAACTAGTACTTTGTAGACTTGGAGAAGGAATTTGACCTGGTTGCTCGTGGTGCTCTGTGTGGGGTGCTCTGGGAGAATGGAGTCCATGGCCACTTACTAAGGGCCGTGGTCTCTGTATGACCAGAGCAGGAGCTTGGTTAGCGTTGTCAGCAGTAAGTCAGACCTGTTCCTAATGCATGTTGGCCTCCGCCAGGGCTGCCCTTTGTCACCGGTGTTGTTCATTATCTGCATGGACAGGATTTCTAGGCGCAGCCTGGCACCGGAAGGGGTCCAATTTGGGGACCACAGGATCTCATCGCTGCTTTTTGCAGATGATGTTGTCCTGCTGGCGCCCTCAGACCAAGGCCTCCAGCATGCGCTAGGGCTTTTTGAAGCCGAGTGTGAGATGGCCGGGATCAGGATCAGCACCTCTAAATCTGAGGCCATGGTTCTCGACAGGAAGAGGGTGGTTTGCATCCTTTGGATCGGAGACGAGATCCTGCCTCAAGTGGAGGAGTTTAAGTATCTTGGGCAATCTCGGATACAAGCGGCCGAAATGAGTTTCCTCCGCAGGGTGGTGGGTCGCACCCTATAAGATAGGGTGAAGAGTTCTGTCACCCCGGAGGAGCTCAAAGAAGAGCCGCTGCCCCTCCGCATCGAGAGGAGCCAGTTGAGGTGGCTCTGGCATCTTTTCCGGATGCCTCCTGGATGCCTTTCCAGGGAGGTGTTCCGGGCATGGCCCACTGGGCAGAGACCCTGAGGTAGACCAAGGACACCCTGGAGGGACTTTGTCTCCAAGCTGGCCTGGGAATGCCTAGGATGCCTTGAATCCTCCCAGAAGAGCTGGAGGGGTGTCCGGGGGGAGGGAAATCTGGGCTTCCCCTCTGGATGGATGCATGGATGGATGGATGTTTCCACTCAAAGTATTCTTTTGACTTCAGGGGAAGTAAAAAAACGACAAAAAGACTGAACTTCGTCAAGAATCATACATATGAGGGAATGTATGATCCTTTAGAAGGATCATACATATGTAAAATCCTTTACAAGGATCATACATATGATACATGTGATCATTAAGATAAGGATCATATATATGAAAATTTTCCTTCACTGTGACAATGCGACATATAAGTGGGAAATTATACAGCGTATTCGCTCCTTGTGAAGTCTTTCTCATGTCTGTTTGAAAAATTAGCGGAACCAGTAAGTACTTTGTGTGTGCATACACGGACAATATTGAGTGACGTACTTTTACGTTTCCGGGTCAGTTGTCAACATTGGAATCCACGTGAAAATGGTTGGTTCTCTGTGATGAAATTACGAGGAACATGACGAGCCATACGCAGCCATAATTACTGAAAGTAGATGATTGTTGCAATATTGTCTGTTTGTGTGTTTTGATTTAAGCCGAAAGTTCAGAAGGGAAAGGCCCCGGAAAAAGTTGTTCATCCGTACAGCAGAAAGGCTGCATATCTGGCGAGAGAGGAGATACGATTGAAGAGGAAAGAAAGGTAGTTCTGTGTGTTCGTATATGCGTTTACGTTGCGGGCACGCTCGTCTTTGTGTGTGTGTGTGTGTGTGTGTGTGTGTGAAATATAGACAGTCAATTTTTTAGTGAACAAGTCGCCAGGAAAAAGCAGAAAATTTATATTTTTTTGATATTATTTTGCAATGATACAAAATATGACTGGCCTCTTATCTGTATTATAAAACCATCCTCCGCAACTAAATCAACACAATAAAATTTATTTTCCTACAACAGGCAGAAGAATGACAAAGCCACACGTCTAAACAGCATTGGTAAGAAAAGTCATTATTCACCATTTGGTCTCCTCTTTATTTCTTCCAAAAACTATTTTTGATTGGAATAACCAGGTGGGATGGGAGTAGAAATAAGTACGTCAGAAGAATGGTTGGAATGGTTTGGGAATATGGCATCCGAGGCATGGCTAAGATGGTTTGGCTGGACATATGATATA
>OMPJ01021170.1:0-18847 GCA_900312935.1 Carapus acus
GCTTAATAAGTAGATGAATAGGCACATTAACTATGAAAAATATTGATTATTTTTCTACCAAAACAATCATCGTGATTTGTGTCTATCCTCTCAGTTGATATGCTGTGGAGCTGTCCACAAAGCGCGCGAGGGCTTACGCTGCTGTTTTCACCCAGTGTGCACATCTTAGATAAGACCTTGCAGATCTGTGCTACACAAAACAAAGCACACACTGCACACGCGATGTTTGCATTAATATTGCAGCCCGGACGCAGATGCTTTCATCCCGAGCGGCGCAGCCACGTGCGCTAACGCAACACAGAGACGAATCACATCTGGAGAAAGCAGGCGAGGAACCGCCAGGCTCAGATCTTTACCGCCAGGATGCAGGCACGTTCACGGGCAGCCTCCTGTCATCAGGGGAAATCAGTTTTTATGAAAAGTCCAAAAAAAAAAGAGAAAAAAGAGAGAGAGAGAGCAATCCAGCTGCCTGTCACACATTCCAGAGGCCCAAAGTAAATCCTCCACACAGCCTCTTCCCAACTGCCAAGACGCTGCGTCTCCGCCAGCTTTTGACAGCTTTACGGCGCCCAAATTGCGCCCGATTACTTTTCGGCGGCGTTAGCAATCATTCCTGACAGCAGACGTCCTCGTCGGCATCCTCCTCAGCCTGCTGCGGCGGAGCCTGTAGTTAGAGTCCCTAGCTAGTCTGTAGTTAAGCTCCCGAAATAACAAACTGCCGGATCGACTTCCCTCCCTCCGATTCTGCTTGAAGTCGTGTTTGAAACTCTTTCATGCAACAAATCCATCACGCCTTGGAAGTCGGCGACGTGCTGTCAGGCGTCGGCGAGGGGGAAATTAGCCGCGATGCAGCGCCCAGCCGCGTGGCGGCAAAGTGCATATCAAATGACGCGCGAGAAATCGGCGCTTTCAATCTGCCACCGCTGCGCCGAGCCTCTCGGAGTGTGCAGAGGCTGGCGCGCGCATCAAACGGCAAATCTGAGGAGAGAATTAAAAGGAAAAGTGCATTTGAAGTTAATTATAGCTGCTTTTTGAGGCCTGGCGAGTTGATTATTATATTATAATAAAGACGGCGAGGCCGCCGCTAACGGCGCAAGGCTAACTTTCTCCCCGTCTCCCTCTCTCACACCCCGCGTTTCCTGGCTTTGTCGCCTGCCGACAGACGTTCGCCGACGGCCAGCTGAGGCTGCAGGGGAAGCAGGAGGAGGGGAAAGGGAAGTGTCCTTTCGATCCCTTCCAGAGATACGCCTCCCTCATGGTCGGTGAGTGCCCGGGAGGAAACCGCGAGGGGCTGGCGGGCGGCTAACTGGTTTAGAGCCGCCCTCCGACCCTGCGACCCCCCCCTGTAATGAGCCCCGACTGCCTCTTAAATCGCATCACGTGCCGATTAGCGGCTAATGCGGCTAACGGCTTTCCAGTAATTTCCCCTCATTCCCGGTTTTCTGCTCCCAACAGGAAGCGACCTGTATTCCGCCACGTCCATCAACTTTCTGGGATCAGAGCCGGTGGTCCTCCGCAGCTCGGCCTTGGCCCTGCGGACTGAGTTCAAGAGCTCATGGCTGAGTGGTGAGTAGCGAAATACCGCAACAAAGATGGCTGCCAACATGCAAAACAAGCAAAGGGTCCTTTTTTACTATCGGTCCTGTTTCCTCTTTGCGCCTTTAGAGCCAAACTTTGTTTACATGGACTTCGTGGGCGAGAGCGCCGGCAGCACGGACGGCGACGACGACAAAGTCTACCTGTTCTTCAGCGAGAACGCCATGGAGTACGACTTCTACAGCAAAGTGGTGGTGTCACGAGTGGCCCGAGTGTGTAAGGTAGGAGACACACACACACATATGTGGTGCAGGCACGCGTGTGTGTCTGTGTGTATGCGCCGTAATTACGTTTCTTTACGTAAAGGAGCATCTGTTCCGTCACGTCACCGCCCTGGAATGTGGATATTTACATACATTTGGCCTCAGTGTCCAACACAGGCCTGCTGATTGTGAGGGAGTTCATAGAGAACAGAGTGTGTGTGTGTGTCTGTGTGTGTGTGTGTGTGCGTGCGCCTAGGGGGATATGGGCGGCCAGCGGACGCTGCAGAGGAAATGGACGTCGTTCCTGAAAGCTCGTCTGGATTGTTCGCTGCCTGAGCCCAGCCTGCCCGCCATTGTCCAGGATGTCTTCCTGCTGAGACAGGACGACTGGAGAGACAACGTTTTCTACGCCGTCTTCACGCCGCAGTCGTACGTACCGGGGCAGATGCACGCATGCAGGATGCAGGTGTGTGTGTGTGTGTGTGACTTGCTGCCTTGTGTCCCCAGGAGTTTGTCGGACGTGTCGGCGGTGTGCGCGTACAGCGTGTCCGACATCAGGGACGTCTTCAACGAGGGCAAGTTCAAAACGCCCGTCGCCGTGGAAACGTCCCACGTGAAGTGGGTGATGTACACCGGAGAGGTCCCGGTCCCGCGACCAGGGGCGGTGAGTCCCACAAAACCCAAATAAAGCAACAAAAAGACGCACAATCGCAAACGGGCTCCTTCTGGCTTCCAGTGCATCGACGCCGTGTCACGTGACCTCGGCATGATTCGCTCCCTCGACCTCCCCGACAAAACGCTGCAGTTCATCCGGGATCGTCCCCTGATGGATGAGGCCGTCCGTCCCCAGACGGGGGGCCCCCTGCTGCTCAGGAAGGGACCCCTGCTGACCCGCATCGTGGTGGACAACGTGTTGGCGCTGGACGGAAAGAAATATCCCGTCATGTTCATCGGCACCGGCATGTTTTTAGCCCAATTTTTCCTCAAATCAATTCGTCCTTGTTGCTGGAGGAGCAGTGGGACAATGTCTTGCTCGTGGACACCTTGACAATGTGTGTGTCTGTCCCCATAGAGAACGGGTACGTCCTCAAGGCCGTCAACTACGTTGGGGAGATGTTCATCATCGAGGAGATCCAGCTGTACCGAGACCCTCAGCCAATCAGCATCCTACGCCTTTCCAGCACCAAGGTGTGTGATCCTGGCATTGGAGTGTGTACTGTATGTGTGTGTGTGTGTGTGTGGACTCAAGCTTAACCCTTGTGTGTGTTTAGGGCCAGCTGTATGCCGGCTCCAGGTTTGGCGCGGTACAGCTCCCGCTGAGCGACTGCGGGCGCTACGCCTCCTGCGTGGACTGCGTCCTGGCCCGGGACCCCTACTGTGCCTGGGACCTGAGCCGGGACCTCTGCTCCCACGTCCGCTCGGCAGCTTCGTCGCAAAGGGCCGTCCAAAGCCTGCAAGACGGGGACGTCTCGCCGTGTCCTCCGCTAGGTGAGTCCACCCATGCTGAGCTCAACTCGGGAAAGGATTGAGGGGTTTGGATTGGTTTGACTGAGGACTGTTCGGCTCGAGACGTTTTGGTCCTACCACCTTTTGGAAATGTTAGACCGGTATCAGAAAAGTATCTTGAAAAACCAAAGAAATCATAAGAATGGTTATTGTTAGACACTGATTAAAATTTCTAGAACACACCCCTTTTTCCAGAATTTTATCGAAAATGGTGCATTATAATGTCTGTGTACAGGTACTCTGAAATTAAAGGGTACAACAAATAAACGATTCAAAAATAGATAGATAAATGACAGAATTAATATAGAGACCAAATTGTATTCTCAATATCTGACTCATCAAATAGCACCTCTGGCAGATGAAACAGCTGAGGAAGCTTTTGGTTAACACTTTTTTTTTTTCCCAACCTCCGGCATTTCACTTCTTACCTTTGTACCATTTCAAGCTGTTCGTTGCACTTTAATTGCTTGTTTTTCAATAAAAGAAAATATGAAGTACATAAATAAGATATGAAATAAGATTTTTAAAAAAAGAAGATAAATTTAAATGATTTATTAGAGCATATTGGGGTGTTTCAAAACTTTTGAGAACTTTTGAAAAGTTGCGTACATCGCCATCAGGCTCTGACTGTGTCGGTGTAGTCAGACCCTCATCATGATTTAAGTTTAAATTATTTTCATACACGTTATCACATCCATATCCATATACATTATATTGTGATTGTAAACAGGCGATCGAAAATGCAGCTAATCGCAGTTAGAAACAGTGGTGACAACCTCTGGCGATTAATCGTGATTAAGATATGCTAGTTTGCCTGGCCTGCTAAAAATCTCTAGTAAAGGTACAAAGCAAAATAATATTTTAAACACATTTAGATCAACACTGAGGCCTGGTAGAGGCCCTGTAGGGGTACTCAGGCATGTCCATAGATGACCTGGGCTCTGGCACTCTTATCAGTGAGTGCAGGGAGAGACCAACTAAGTGTGCATGCTTGCGTGTGTGTGTACACGTGTGTGTAGATCCAGTTACAGCCGTGGACTTCACCCTCATGCCTGAAAACAACATTCGCCTGCCCTGCCAGCCCCACTCCAACCTGGCACAGGTCCACTGGCGTTTCCACCAAAACACACTTCACTCCAATTCCAAATACTACATCCACGCGGGGGGGCTGCTCATCCTCAACGCCTCGGCCTCCGACGCCGGCCTGTACAGCTGTGACTCTGTGGAGCCGGTCAACAAGAGGTCCTACAACCGGACGGTGGCTGTTTATAGTTTACAGCCACGCTCCGACCCGGGAGACCACCTCCCTCGCACCACCGCCGCCACCACTCCCGATAAGGTGACAGATTCCTCAGACTCCACTCGCGGCCAGGGCGCCGTCGCCGCCGCCGCCACCACCAGGCTGCGCCCGACCCAGTCCGAGGCCGAAAGCGAGGAGCCGCTGCCCCCCGAGAGCCACAGCGACACGGGCCGGGTCACGGGCCTGGAGGTGGCGGTGGGCCTGCTGACGCTGGTCTGCCTCACCCTGATGGGCGCCATCTTGTGGATGCGGAGCAGACAGCGCTGGGATTGCTTCCGGCTCCTGAAGGGCCCGGGCGGGAAGGAGAGGAAGAAGCCGGCGGAGGAGTTCATGCACATATCGAACAGGACGCAGGAGGACAAGCTGATGGGGTCGGAGCACCAGGGGAGACCCAGCAGCGGCAACAATAACCACACGGTGGTGGACTTTAAAGGCAACGGACAGCACCACTTTGCTCCCCTGGCGAACGTTTCAAGCCTGGACGGACTAGGGTACATAAACGACGAATCGGAGATTTGAGCCTGCTGGTGGAGGGTTCCGCCCCAAGGACTGAGCACCTCATCCTCCACGGATCGACTCTCTCCAGTCGTCTCAAGTCTTTTTCTGTCCCTTGGGACGGCCTGTACAGAACACTCACTCCCAGATTTTTTTAAATATCAATTTGTCTTGTACATGAATAATTGTGAATATAATTTGTGTAATATATCCTGTACAGCTGTGACTTTTTTCTATTTATTTGACTCAGTGAAGTGTGTGCTTCATCAGTCCCAACGTGTATTACAAAAAAACACTACAACCGTGAACAAAACGCTAAAGACTTTGACCTCCCATTCCAGGAATATTTCATTTTCTGGAATGTAACGTGTATGTAAGACCACATTCACCAGTCACAGGGTGAGCATTGTTCGGCCGTGTTAATCATTGATCGATTGCCCTTGCTACTGTTTTTCTTCCTGGTGGCTGTTTAAAAATGGAGCATTTGTGTCGGTGTAGGTGGGAGCATAGAAAAAAAACTGAAATACCTCAGTCAGACGACAAAGAGAATTGTGTCCCGTCATGAAAAGGTCCAATTAATCAACTTTTTGTGGCAGAAATAGCCACAAAGAATAAAGGGGCCCGCTTCAAAAATCAAAAATGTCAACAGGTCCATTAGATCAGTGATTATACGACCACCACTCCTTTGCTTAAATGTTTATTTTTACACTATGAAAATTCAGTTGGATTTATAAAATGGGTTCAATGTTCTGTCGAGGAATCCAACCGTCACTGTGTTTGTGCCTCTGGGGAAAAGCGAAGCAGCGCAGAGAGGAGACGCCTGGACTTTTGAGTCCAATTCTTGAATTTAGTCCTGCGGTCTCTCACACGCTCTGACTGCAAATTTACTTCAGACCTGTTTGTTTTTCTTGAAAAGGTCCAAAACTCAGAGACCAAACCAAATTACAGGAATGAAGGCCAAGCAGTCTGTGTTTTCCAGGCTCTCTGTCATTACCGACAGTCGTCCACGCTGCCTCGCTTTGTGTTCCGCACGCAGATATGAAGGGGTGGAGAGGTTCGAGGGGGTGCGGGTGGAGGCGGGTTGGATGGGATTAGGTTCCGTTGTGCAGAATTCACTGTCATGAGCTAAATGAGTCACTTTGTGTCTGCTTATTAATAAAATGTTGTCAATGCAAAAATGTCAATCTCAAAAATGTGTTAATATTTGATCAGGTGTCAGCAAATTTCAAGCATTTGAAGAATTTGCCCAATTCTCATTCACCTCACTTGGGTCCAACTGGTTGTGTTAAACCTCAAGCTTGCAAAGTATTCCATGTATAAGCCTGAAAACACAAAAACATGAAGATGCAAGTTCCCTCTAAAAAAAGAGGAAAGTCACCTCTGACTAGGGATGTCCGATATTGGCTTTTTTGCCGATATCCGATATGCCGATATAGTCCAACTCTCAATTTACCGATACCGATATGTTTTATTACCGATGTGTGCGCCGGTAAACGCTTCAGTAGCGGATACGCACGATTTCGGTGTAACGCAAGCATTATTTTATTTTATATTTTATCGGCTTTTAAGGCCAAAAAATCCGATACCGATTTTACATTTTTATGCCAATATCGGGCCGATGATATCGGTGGGCCGATATTATCGGACATCTCTACCTCAAAAACGCAAAACCTCTCGTGTTTAATCTGTGCCACAAAATCGCGCACACACACAAACAGTCTGAATAAGAATATTTATTTACTTGGGACACTTTCAGATGCGTCATGTCACTTATCAAATAACAAACACTTTTTTTTTTATTCCGACAGTAATTTTGGCAGTCAGCCGAGAAGGACACTTTCGAATGAGGCAAAGAAAAGGAACTTTTGAGCAAACGTCATTCCTCCGCATGCAAGACTTGAGCCCAAGCGACACACTTGTAGCAAAGCTGCACTCATGCGTGTTGCATTGCCGTGAGAGTTTCTGCTTCAGTGACGGCGAGCCAATCCGGTGCGTGAATATCGGGTCTGAGCTCTGTATCGAAAAGGTCGAGTGCACTCTGGGATTGAATGTGCGCGCAAAAACCGCAGTTTGCGGTTTCAGTCCAACGCCTTTGATTAAACACCCGACGTGCGCTGGCTGCTGTCACTGTGGGGAGAGTGAAATGAGTGGCACGCTGGCAGCAGATAGCAGAGCGCTGGCGAGTGAAAGCAAACAGAGAAGCTTTGGAGGTGTTGAGGCTGAGCATGGGAAACACCGAGGCACTCAAACTCATCATCTGCTTTTTAGGGCATGAACTTTCAGTGTCAAAATCAGTGGAGGCCTCCAGAGGTTTTTGGCACAACGCTTGATTACAAAACCGACACAACGATCTATTCCACCTGTTGATTTGGTGAAAATCAGGACACCCTCTTCGCCCCAATCAACAAAACAAAACAAAGTCTGCTGCGTTAAGGCAAAGAGTCAAAGCTGACAGAGCAAAGGCATTTCTCACATGCAAGATCTGCTGGCGACGTTGAGGCCGATAAGAAGCCACAGCCCAAGCAGGGACACACCGAGCACCACGTATCAAAAATAAACTGAATGCTGTCAGAATTTACACAATACAGAAAAAAAACGCTTTCGTCACATTTTAGTCGTGCAGTAATTCCATTCCATACCTCACCCCACCTCCACAACACATGGCAAATTCTGGCAGTAATGAAGACGACCCTTTCTTCAAGTCCATAAGGCACACAGCTCCTATCAACTTCTGCTCCTATTTCATAGTATCACATTATTTCATCTCTGATTAGGCCCTATTCAAAATCACTTCTTTCATTTCTTTTCTAAAATCGCCCAACACATCTGTAAACAAAGTTTCAACACAATGGCAAATCATCGAAATCATGTTCTGGCACAGATATCAGGCTAATAATAACTTATAATGAGCCCGTTTGAAATGATTTCCTCATTGTATCCTCTCAAAAAAAAGAAGAAAACAAACAATACTTTAAATGAATTTCTATAATGGAAGTGAAATGCAGAGTTCCGTGTAATTGTGCACCCTCAACAGGACTGGCTACCTGTCTCCACCTAGTGGTCGAGTAAGGTATCACCACTGACTGTTGTCCGGGTAGCTTGGCACAGCTGTGGGGTACTGGGGCAAAGTGGGACCTTGTGCCGTCTGGGCCACGGCGTTGAAGCCCGCTTCCCTCACGGGGGCGCTCTTCCACAAACCGGTGCTCCACTCCTCCTGGGCGCGCTGCATGCTCCCGCCGCCGCCTCGGTACAACATGTGGACCTGTGGGAGACCAAAGTCGGGGTTCGTGTTGGGCGTCTTACTTGGGTGGAGTTGTGTTAATTTGTATCAGATATTTGTGACCAAATTGCACTGTAACTTTTGAGTGTGTGTGTTAGTGAGTGTGTACTCACCCTGAGGAGAACCAGGCACATTAATACAGTCACCACAGTGAAGAGCAGCGTGGTGATTAGCATCACAATAGCAGAGCCCACATTGTAGCTGAACATCGACACCGTAGCCATCCAGCCGCTACGGCGCGTCGGTGAGGGTGAGATTGAGTAAGTGCGGGTTAGTTCAACTCTGTGCGATTAGCAGGGTGGATTTGACATGAGAACATCACGCATCACTCGTGGGGCCTTCAAGCAGCGTAAAAAGTGATGCGGCGGTAACGCGATTGAATCCAGCACGACAGCGATCAGTGGAACGTGAATGTGTTGTCACACCGTGGCTGAACAAGGTTAGAGACGCCTTCTCGGGTTCAAACGATGTGATGTTATTCCACAACATACACATATACTTGCTGTGACCATTACATGGTAGTGCTGTCACAAATTCTGTGAAATGTTACTTCTTTTAATTTGTATTATTGGCAAAACTGAGATGCAAATTTCAGGATAAAGTGCCACAGTGAGATTGTGTGTTGAATGTTGGCCCCAGGTTGTGAAACTTGCCCGGTTTCCAACTGATAATATTTACAGTCAACATCATTGCGACTATAGGGGAGCTAACAAAGAAAAACGAGAGGCACCACAAACGTTCAACTCACCTTGTCCCCCACCCGGGGATGCCTAAACTCTGGATCAAAGCCAACACACACTGAAAGAAGAAGATGAAGAAGAAGGCCATGAAGTTGAAAGAGCTGTCAGCCCTGTTGAGAGAGAGAGAGAGAGAGTAAGAGAAGGGGGTGATGGGGGAGACGGGGACGATGCAGGGACAGAGTGGTGGGACTGAAGTACTGCTGCAGTTGTGGTTGAGCTACTTTCAGTGCACTCAGGTTGCCTACACAACCACTGTGAAGATGCGGCTATGAATGTAGGTCAGCACACCGACAAAGTTAATACACCATGTCTACTGAGACGAATGGAGTCTGATGCTATCATTTCAGATCCGCTCTCCACTTTCCCTCACGAGACTGGATCTGAAACCCTCTACTATGGAAATAGACTAAGTGGAATCCAAAATCAGTTTAATTTAAGAAATTCTGTGTAAAAAAACTGTAGCTACAACTGGTACCTACCTTTGTTGCTTGAGGTAAACAATTGTTATGCTACTCAACCAAGAGATGTTGATGGTCAAAATCAAGGCGGATTGCTGGATAAACCAACCTGAAAGCTTTGTACAACGGTCTGAACCAACAGGTGTAACTGCACGGGCTGAAGATGAGGACCCACAGCAGGGAGAAGCCAAAGTTTGTAGCGCCTCCACCTCCAGCCCACCATGCAATACAGGCGATGACATTCAGTAGCAGGGTGCCCGAGTACACTGGGAGGAGGAGGATGGGGAGATGCACAGCAAATAGTTGTGGTTTGTTCAAATTGGAACCTAATACGTGGGTCATACAACAAACTGCAATTTGATCTCTTACACATCCAAAGAATGTACGCTTTTCGGACCAGCTGCTGGTGGGGAGCGGGGATTTCTTCTTCAATGTTCTGGTAAAAGCATGGTTTGATTCTTACAAACGCAGGAAGAGGGGGGAAATTATTCGTCCTATCTGGAAATAAGAAAAAAAACACAGGACACATGTATCGCTGCTGACCACAAACTTACGTCTGCAAATTTTTAGTATTGAGACAGAATTTTACCGAAAGAACGATTTTGTGCACAAGTATCTCATAATCATTAGAGGTTCTAGCGGACACAAACCTGCCATTGTAGAAATTCTGCCTTTAGACCTTTAAAAGAAAGGGATGAAACAAAAAATTTCAATGGCGAAATGTTACATACACACATACTATAATTACTTGGAGAGGAAATCAACAAGTAAAATATGTGAACAAACTATAAGGACTGTGCAATTATACATAAAAGTTACCTGCATGCAAACTTCTGACGGAAAAAGAGAAGCTAATTCTCTTCTTTAAGTACAGAAAACGCTGTTTTTATACTTGAATCTATTTTCTTGGATGTCAACTTGGCAAACTTAATAGAAATTGAACCTGAAATCTGGGCTAATACACACTGGTGAAAGATAAAAGCCTGTTGTATTTAACACCCTTTTCTTCAATAATATCGTACTAGTTAACACTCGACTTAGGCCCGATAAAGCTACAACATTCCGACTTAATTTGTTTCAATAGGCACGTTTTATGTCATCGCGTTCATACTTTGGTGTGTGTGTCAGACGTGGGCGATAGCGGCTAAAGCTAGCGTGTTGCGTTTGCTGCGGGCTGCACAGATAAATAGCGCGTCCAACTGCAGACTCTGTTATTTAATTAGATTACACAATGGCTAAAAGCTGGTAAAACGCACCATAACACCGGTAAAGGTTCAAAAAATAACACAGCGAGATGGTTCCAATGCCACAGGCAAAGATGTGAAACGTTACCGGATAGAGAGTCCCTCGTCCCGCTTTCCGGCGCCCTGCAGAAAGACCACAGTCGGCTCGGGATGCGCCCCGGGTCCCGTGAAAACCAGCTACGCAGCACCGCAACACTTGTAGTCCTGTGCGGCTCCAAACCCGCTTTCCCCTGCCTCCGGCTAATAGCAAAAAACTACAACTCCCACATTTTCCTAAAAAACTCGTGACCCCGGCGTGCCACAACACCCTCTCGTTTTTTTGAATTGGAAGTGGACACGCCCGGCAGGAGGGCGATATCTGGTTTATCTGGATGAAAAGACGTGTGTAATGGAAATCGGTTAAAATTTGCATTGTGAGTTATCGGTGAGCTAACGATCAAGTCATTTAGTAGTAACCGCATAGTAATGTGGACATTGAAATGTGACAGGATAGACTAGGGTAGTCCACGACAATTTAAAGAGCTCTTCAAGAATTCAAAAATGGTTCAAGAGAATTTCAAACAGCAAAGATCTGGAAGAGGATGATATCTAACTATTTCATGTGATATTTATCCAAGTAGCCAAGTAGTTGTAGTAACATCTGCATGTGATCAGACTGTTGAGTCCAATTCTTTACAAATTAAATACTTTTTTCATTATTGATTAATTGATTGATCAATGTAAACATATACTTAATATATCACTGAAGATACATATATTGTTCTCTATATCTCTCATTACCTTAAACAAAATTAGGTCGATATTTCAAAATACAGCACAGGAAAAATAAACTAAATGTGAAATTTGTGTATTCGAATAATGCAATTTACATCAGAAAAATTAAGACAGTAAATGCTTGGACTTCCCCTTTTGTATTTCACATCTTGACTAGACATTCAACCCATTTTACAGTTGAAATCCTTGAATGACATTTTGTGTCGATGGGCGTTTTGGGTTGTTGGGCAACTTGCTCATGTATTCCTTAATGTTGTCTCACTTCCGATTTAAGTGGATATTTTTGTTCAAAACCTTTGCTTTGTCTCATTGCTTCACATTACACACTTTTAAGTGTCACTACTTGTGAGGATATTGAATGCACAGCTTAAGTGCCTCATTTTATACAATGTGAATTGCTGTGGTGACAACAAAGATTTCCTGATTCCCGATGGGATGTTTGTACAGAGATGAGTCGGTCCAAGCCGGATTCAGTGCTTCATTTCCGCGGTACACTTTCCTTCTTTTTTTTTTTTTTTTTTTTTTTTTTTTTTTTGAAGTGCTCAATCAGATTTTTATTTCTCTCTCATTTTCTCCATCTGACCCGTATGTAGCGCCCACCGTCTCCGTCACACTCGCCCCTCTTTACTCCCTTTTTGTTTTATCTATTTGTACTGTCAGCAGTTTTTTCTCTGTAGTTTGTCTCTTTCCTCCTAACTCGTCTGTCAACTACTTCAGATTCATAGACTTGATTGGCCAAAAATTATCACATGGGATAGTATAACTTGCATGCAATTGGTCTTTGTGTCTCACAGTCTGCTAAAATCATTACCGTAAAGCTTGTAAAAGTCGCACCGGTTAAATAGACTCGACCTTATCTTGTTTTGAATCTTCACTCTCTGCTTTGGCTGTAGGTCCAGGTCCGAGTTTCACAGCTTGTGGGTCCTGATCCGGACCACGGTCAGCCAGTTAGTGAATTTGTGCCTTATAGAATATAAACTTGAGCTCACAAGGGCAGATGAAAATTCGGGAGAATCACAAGCTCATACTCTTCACTTTACGGTACGATAGCAACAGGACCAATGAGCGTTGTTATAATGATTGACGTCGTGATTGCTGCCGCGACCCCCGGAAAGAGTGGTCAAGAGAAGTAAAAGACGTTTGACATAAACGTGTTCGCATGCGATGTCCCCTTATGTTAACAGCGGCCAGTGTGTTTAAGTGTTCTCATTTGTCTTGTTGGTCTCTGCATTGTCAAAATCTGGCAATCTTGCCTTCTCTGAAAGACAAACACTGCAGCCAATGAGAAAGTCCGACACATCCGTCACGGGGTAGAAAAAGAGGCGTCACCCTGACTTCCGTGCAGTGCACTCCGGTATGCGGTGCTTTGATTTTAAATACCACTGAAGATATTTGAGGTGCAAAATCGTGACTTTTTTGGTGTAACATGTAAGCTTTGCTACACAATTACAGTTTTTTGACAATATAAACGCAAACTGACTTATAGCGACAGTGGGTTGACTTCACCGCACAACAAAGGTACCTAAAACAAACTCCCATCAAACTAACGACTTGTCATTGACCAATCAGCGTTGGCGAGTGGCGGACGTGACACACTCCCGCCAATTCCGACCAGGGAGCGCGAGACAGCCTGGCGGGTGTACTCTGGGACTATGTGGGCTATACGTAAAGAGGAAAACTTTTGTTTTTGACACACACACGTAATTTACTCGGCGTCTTACTGTGGCACGACGTCACTTGGATCGCAATCGAGTGATTTCCCATTTCTTGGAACAATTTCGACGTCTTGAATTCGTGCGCCGAGGAGTACCCTGTCGGGGTTTGTGATGTTGGCGGCGGAGAATCCATCCGTGGACCGACGCTTGGCCTCTCCTGCCCCAACGAGAAGAGCAAGAGGTACAGTATATGCCTAGCGTTTGGCTCATTCCCTCAATTTAACACTAAATAACATTAAACGGTCATCACAAGGTCAGGGTGTGATAACGTGGTGATTGAAGTAGTGTCTGAAATTGACTTTGACACTTCATGTTGAGTAGCTGGGTGACCACGACTCAAATCTTTGAAATGATTGACGTACATTGAAATGTAGATGCTTTTCCATGAAGTAGCACCATTCACTGTTGCGTACATTTCGTAAACACGCTGTCAAAACAGGCGCTAAAGCAGCGAAAGCTTGCTAGGAATTGCTACATGTATTCATAAGCATTAGGTGCACTCATCTAGAGCTCTGATATGGCTCGACGACTACCCGACAATCTAAAGCGTTTCAGGCGTAGGTGCAGGTTAACTAACTCCACCTTGTCAGTATCGTTTTCTAAAAACGTGTGCTAAAGCTCTCACCTCGAAATTCTGGAACTAACCAGCGCTAACTTAGCATGAACTTTGGTTCCCAACAGTACGCGGTGGGCCACTGCTAGCTCGCAGCTTCTCATCAGCTGCTTAATGTAGCAAACAGCTAACTAATCCTCCATGTTGCGTATGGTTGGCTGAAGCCATTGGGAACTAAATTAAGATGTTGAGTTACTGTTATTCTAGATTTTCATGTGCACATTCTGCCTGAAAGTCGACCTTGTCGGTTAGACGGGTGTTGTTGTGATCAGCCACACGTCTCTCCCCTCTTCCCTCCCCTAAGGTGTCCGCTGCGCCGGCCTGACTGGGCCTCCCGCACCGCGTTGTAGGTTGGTTGGCGGGAGAGCGAACCCAACATTGTCGCTGGTCTCTTTATTTCGCCCATGAATCTTACATTCAGAGCGGTTAACATACCGAATTCCAATCCACCGAATCACCACAGTGTTCTTCAGGCGCGCTACTGGTTCCATGTACACAGGTTTGTGTAAGAAGGAGAGAGGAAAAGAGGAATTGACGAGACAGAGTAAAGTCAAGATCCAAGGAGAACTTCGATCAACAAACGCAAGCTGATGACGTTGTCGGCTGTTGAAATGCTTAATCGTAATATTGTAGTGATGTCACACAATATGTAATTCATCCACAGAGATGTGTGTATGAATAAATGTGACATCACAGACAAGAAGTCACTGAACAGATTATAATGATGGCAGAGTAACTACACATGTAGAAACACCACCTTTCCACCATTGTGTTTTACTAAATATAAAGGTTTTGTCTTGATGGAAGCAGCTGTGGTGGCTACATCATTTATGAAGTTTCTGATGTGGTTTCCCAGTAATGGGGCTGTGAGTGAGCACATTGTATCCAAGTAGTATTCAAGAACGAGGGGTTATTGATTATCCTTCCCCAAATTACATTCACAACATTCAGAGGAATCTAGAGTCAACATCAGTTATGTTTTTATCACCTTTTTTAGCGATGTCATCCTGGCAGAGAGAAAGAAAGCATGGGCCACTGTGAAACAGGTGCTAATGAATATGTGCCTGTGTGTTTCTCTCTTTCTCAGACATGGATTGTAAATCGGGGAACCAAGCCAACAAGAAACTCATTCAAGGTATGCTTATGGATTCATTCTGGTGTTTGTTTGTGGGTCAATCTCAGGAAAAACACTTGGAATTGACTTTTGCGTTTTCTGTCTTCAGCTCGCCTCCCATTCAAGAGATTGAACCCAGAACAGAAGGATAATCAGCCACCTAAACGTCCTTGTGCGCCTCCCCGCCCAGAACCAGCCGTCCCAGACAGGGAGACTGAGACAGAGCTCTCCCCGTCTCCAGTGAGCAACGGACCCCCGCTGGTCAATGGACGCGGCCCCCTCGATGGCTTCATCAGACGGAGCCGGCCATCAGCTTCAGATGAAAATATGGTTATAGATCTGACAGAGGACAGCTCATTATCTCCCTCAAAGGTCTTCGCGACCCCAGCAGCAGTTTCGATCGCTTCCTCGCCATGTCTCTCTGTAAAAGACAAGCAAAACAAAGACAAAACCTCCTCCTCCTCTGATCAAACGGAACCCACTGACTGCCAAAAGGTTGACGGTGGTGGGGAAGGAGACGAGGAGATGAATGACAGTGGACAATCGATCTCACAGTTGGATTTAACACAGTGTTCCGAAAGTGAATCGGAGGATCTGGAGGAGACGGCCAACATATCAAGTCTAGGAGACGCATCTGTAATGTCACCATCATCACCCAGCTCCACATCAGAGAGCTCACCGGAACCAACAAAAAGTCGACGCACACCGTCTTCCACCCCGACAGTGAGTACAGCTCATATGAAGTCAGCATTTTGCACCAAGCTACACAAAAGAATTCTGACACTACCATCTTCCCAATATATCTTTTGATTCTTTTCTCTCACTAGGAACCAAAGAGCACACCGAGGATTCCAGCAGATCAGAAGGCGGTGAAAAGACGCTCACTTAAGGTAAGGCCTTTGAATCCAATCCACACATTTTGGTTGTGGCACGAAGCTTGCCGTAACTCCGTCAGGACTATTTGCCTGTCCAACATCATCATTTGTCGAAACCTTGACGCTTCTATAATCACAGAATTCAGAAGAACAGGAGGAGAGGCTGCGATTACGCCAAGAAAAGGAACGGCAGAGAGAGGAGGCGAAAGCTGCAAAGGAGAAAAAGAAAGAGGAGGCCAGAAAACAAAGGGAGGAGCGAGAAAGGGAGAAGCGGGAGAAAAAGGAAAAAGATGAGCGTGAAAGGCGGGAGAAGAAAGAGAAAGAGGAAAAGGAAAAAGCAGATCGGTTAAAGGCAAAGGAAGAGTTACGGAAGTCAAAGCTGGAGTGAGTATTGCTATTTTTGATCATGTGACTTCACTCGGCAGGATTCTATGGCTTCTCATCGAGAAGTGAATGCACTGATGACTCAATTCTCGATTTTGGCCTCCTCGCTCTAGGGCTAAACTTGAAGAGAAGCGAAAGAAAGAGGAGGAAAAGCGCATGAAAGAGGAGGAGAAACGATTGAAAGAAGAGAAAGACGTGAGTCCGTAGATATGTGTTCCTCATATTTGCTGTAATTATCGAGAGGGGGAGATTTTTCAACTTATTGTTGTTTACTTAGCGAATTAAAGCTGAGAAAGGCGAGATAACACGGTTTCTGCAAAAGTCCAAGATCCAGCAAGCTCCAAAGGTACCAGGGCTCCTTTTTCTCAACACCTGAATTATGTCAACAAATGTTGATATGTCCTAAATTGGTAATTCAACCTTCCAAATGAGTGGCTCAGTCATTATTTCTCTGCCCTTTCAGACTCTAGCGGCTGCCTGTGGAAAGTTTGCTCCATTTGAAATCAAAGACAACATGTGCCTGGCCCCACTCTGCCGGGTCCAGTGTGACTTGGAAGAGTTGGATCAGTATTTATTAAATCCAGTCGACAACATCACTTGGAAAGACTGGATTAGGGAAAAGCCCCGCAGATCGGGCCCAACCAAGCCCAGAGAGATGGACCCGTCAAGGTAAGACTGGATGCGGCAACACATACCGCAATCTTTATACAGAAAAGTAAAAAAAAAAAAAAAAGTGTAGGTTTGCTGTGATTTGTGGTAAAACGGATGTAGTGCCTGTTGCAGGAGAGGGAGCCGCAAGCTCTCCCCATGTCTACATGAGTTTCTTCATGTTATCAGGTCGTCCACCATTAAAACCATATGTGTCGAGCATTAGGCAGTACATCTGGAGTCAGTCTCAGGGATTTGCACTGTGGTTTCTCACATCTTATAGTCAGGAAGGACGGATCATGGCACCTTTTCAAGGTGGAATAATGTTACACTTGTTTGACCTCTGTCCTCTCTTTCACTCCTACGTCTCAGCGAATGCACCATCATGGCGGAAGGTGCAAGTTCAGATAGCGTGCCCGACCGAAAACGTTATGGACCCTTGAAGCTCCTGCAGTTTCACAGTAACTATCGTCCGGCTTACTGGGGCACATGGAGTAAGAAGAGTGTGCATATCTCCCCCCGCTGCCCCCTCAGGAAAGACACGGTGTGGAATCATTATTTCTAAAGAACAGCCATAAAAATGTTTCATATTTCAGTTTGACTAATCAAGCCAAAAAAGTTAATTATGTAGCACACACATATTCACATATTTTTATTCTGATGTTGTTGTGTAGAGGTGAAAAATATAAAATCAAGGATGAAAACATCTCATTTTATACGTAAAAGGACGTTTCTGTCTTCACTCATCAGTTTCTTGAAGTACAGTACATGATCTGATGTTTTTCATTACAGGATATTTTAGACTATGAGGTAGACAGTGATGAAGAATGGGAGGAAGAGGAGCCTGGAGAGTCCCTGTCACATAGTGAAGGGGTGAGTGTCGTTGACAAAGCACTCTTACTGTTCTCTTTAGCTCAATGTTCTTTACTATATTTCATTACTCAATTCTTTTGACTCCAGGAAGATGAGGAGGAAGGCGGAGAAGACGATGATGAGGATGATGATGGCTTTTTTGTTCCACACGGATACCTTTCTGACGGAGAAGGGGCACTGGAGGATGAGGTAAAATAGTAGCAATCTCTCGTGTTATTTTTTGTTTTTTTTAACTTTTGTTGCGCAAAGCTCAGATGGGTGTGTTTCTGAAAAAATGCTTAATTTTTTAATTTGCCTGTACGCAATCCTCCAGGAGGGTGGCGACTTGGAGAAGCAGAAACTCCGCCAGACACTGAAGGCAAGGGAATGGGATGAACTGATGTCCACCAAAAAGAAGATGAAGGTGCTCCAGCCAGTGGTGAGGGGCTGCATCTGGGAAGGAGAAGGTCCTGCAGTGGAACAGTTCCAGGCTTACGCCGTGTGCCTGGTGGAGCCGTTACCCAAGGCAGATACCAGCACCAGCCCAGAGGAACAGCTCAACAAGTCCCAGAGAGAGGAGCAGTGTAAGTTTGTCACCTGACCATATCTCATGTGAGGAGTGCGAGTGCAGCTGAGGCTCTGCTGCAACACACACGTGCCCCTGAGGGGCTCCTTGATATGGCATTTGAGCTTACACACACACATATGCACTTTCTCAGTTGTTTTTTTATCTTTTAATTGTTCTCTCTCGTCTGTTTTAGTGCTCGGCCAGTTGCTGCCTTTGCTACATGGAAACGTCAACAGCAGCAAAGTCATCATCACGGAGTTCCAGCAGTTCTGTCGCCAGCAGGCCTCTTCTTCATCATCATCATCTTCAGTTCCAGGGCTGCTCAGTCCTCAGAGCTCCCCAGACAACATTCCCACAAGGTACTGCATCATGATTGTTGTCACACCCCTTTTTCAACAAATGCCACTAATTTTATTTTATGTTATGTTATTTTATTTTATTTTATAATCTTATTTTATGATTTTATTTTCATTTTCATTCAT
>OMPJ01021173.1:0-15872 GCA_900312935.1 Carapus acus
TCTCAGATGTTAGATTAGAATTGATGATGCAGCTGGATGATAATGCATCACAAAAAATGGTGACGGAAGTGCACCAAAAGATCTTCACATGATGTGAACTAGAGCACAATCGACATGTTTCTTAGGCCTTGTTTGTTTTTTTCCTTTTTTTTGTTTGTCTTTTCTGATGATGAGCAACTCCAGTGTCAAAGGTCATAACCTTCTGGATGCCACTGCAGGGCTCACCCCAAAAACATCCTCCAGTGAAAACACGGCCCTGAATTTTTCATCCCGAAATGGGGTTTCCAGACTCTGCCAAGGCCTCTGTGACATGCTGCATTACACATATCACTCCACATTTTGTGTCTTGTCAGTGCAAAATTTCTATTAAATATTGTAAGTGTTCTGCCATCAGGTCAAATGAACTTCTTTGGCACAGCCAATTTCTGTATTCATTACTTGAAAGGGCTTTTCTTAGCCTCAATAGATTATTCCTCTCCAGAGTGTTGCACCAAGATGACAAAAACAAACCAGAAAAACATCTTGAAATACAATTAAGTGCCTCTTGTACCATTTTGATGCCTCTGTAAGGCATGAGCATAGCTTCCGTCTTGTGTGTGAAGCAGCTAGCTGTCGGTTAGCGCTCAGTCTGACAGGTTCTGTTATTGCCAACAGCCATCACATATTAGATATCCCCTCTAGCACCCAACACCAGGGTTGGTGTGCATGGATGATTTTTCATCCACGATCACCCAGTCTGTCACCGTTATCTTCTCTGCACAGCATGGATACATTTTCTCTTGCATCTTCACATTGTTATTATTTCTTTCAAAGTACAGTATATAGACTGACTTCCATTGGCACTTAAAGCGATGGACTCAAACCTGAGACAATCTCAGTACATTACAATGTGAATGTTTTTTGTTGTTGTTTTTTTTTTATTTGGAATCCTGAAAATGCAACGTTAAAGCTGATGTTGCAAATCACACGGCCCTGCTATGGCAGGTGGAGGCCCTTAATTTTGATGAGACAAAACAACCCAGCCAAAACAAGTGTCAATGTGGGTGAAAGGAGTTATTTTTAGTGCCTGGCTTTCAGATGCTACTCACTGTTTGGATGATCTTGAACTTGGCATATCATCAGGACTCATTGCACTGTTGTAGTCAAAATATGTTGCCATGTGATGTTTTTTTATGTCCCAAATAGAGGACAAACTCAGTGGGGCAGTGGAAACCCGCTACACAGTGAGATACACTATTTTCCCATGTGGGATAACTGATACACTAGGAATCTATTTAATATTTTATCATCCCTAAAGCATTCATGGCATCCTCACAGTAATGGTGCAGATGTAACTACGCAAAGTTGACTGTAGACAGTACATACTGTAAATGTCCATCTTTAAAATCAGTAAGACTCTAAGCTTTGCATTGTCTGTCATGCAGGCTGCAGCAGCTCAACTTGAGCATGTGCAAATACTTCAAATAATCAAAGTATTCCCCAATACTCTTCACTGCGCTTCATCATCGCCTTACAGACAGTGTACACTTGAGGAATTGTTCATATACTTTTAGCAAAAGAAAAGGGCCTCCATTTCCTTTGTTGGAAGGTTAAAAAGAGCCTTAACATTTGATTTTAGATTGAAAGATTATATCAGCATGGGGGTAAGAAGGTGAAGGTATCAAAAAGGAAATCCTTCTCACCCATCACTCATTGTTACACTACTGATTAGAAGTAGGGGAGGTTTATTGAGGGGGAACATCTCAGGATTACCACGTCAAATTATTAATGAACCTATGAATTATCACATTGTGGCAGTCGTCTGATTCGTGTTATGGAGAGATCATTGCTGCAGCTTCCTCTGCATAATTACCAGACATTTTACTAGCTTTTTAAATCCTGGGTGCATTGCTGCAATATGACTGAAGCAGACCACCGCCACCTAGGGGCCATTACCTTCTCACTGTTTTCACACATTCCTACTTGATATATCAATTTGATTAGGCCACTTTTCACACAATTTTCCACATTTTCCATTTTTTGTTTTGTCACTGGCAGAGACAGTGAAACTTGTTTACAGTGAGTGGAAGTGCGGAATTGTTTGAAATGAGACAAATTGTTAATTTGTTCATCACTAATCCCCGGATGTCCCTTCAGGCAGAATTTTGAATTTTCTGCCAGTGTATCAGTTTCGCTCTACAGTGTTGCAGGATGCTGTCAAACATGCCTATGATATCAAATTATATTGGTCTCATGCAGGTTTTAATCGTTGTCAATTTTTGCATTAGTTTCTAGCTCAGCATCTTGACCTGACAGGTATATGAGCGGGAGCACCTACAGAAGAGCACTTGTGGTCTGTGCAGGCTAAAATTTGTTTCCCTCGGAGTCGTAAACTAAGTTGGGTTGATGCCAGCCTGTGTTGGACATCATTGTGTCCTTGAGCAACACACTTGCTCAAGGACTCTTCAGCATCACCTGACCAAGGTGCAGGTAAAAATGAATATGTTGGTCCCCAGACACTCCAGGGGACCCACTGTGCTCCTCATGGATGGAATTAAAGCAGAAAACGAAAGGAGGAAAGACATACCTTTTTGACCCTCTTTGGGGGACATCGCAATCTTTCTGTGAAGAACATACAGTGCATAGAATAATATGCATGTGCACAAGTACAATCAGTACAACACCATCAAAGATATGCAATGGTGGAGACATTACAGATTGAAGTGGCTGTACGCCCTTAGTTGCACCCAGAGTGTATTGGGGTTAAGCGCCTTGCTCAAGTGCACATCGGCAGTGCCCAGGCAGTGAGTTGGAACCTCTCCAACCACTGGTTCAGCCTCTACACTAAGCAATGTACTATTGTATGTATTATTGGAATGTATAGATCATGTCTCATCGCTGTAAGGCATGAAAATGCCCAGTAACAGTGCAGAGGGAAGTACAGGTGCTGCATTGATTTCACAATGCAGCGTCACACTTACATTGATCGATGTGTGTGTGACAGTCAAAGAATGATTTCAACTTAGTGCAGTACTGATATGAGGCTTGCAACTTTAAGGCTTATGTCAAACTCCATTAGCCAACTCGATAAAGTATTGGTTGTGGATGTGGAAAATTGCCCTTTCAGCTCATTGAGCACTTGCTCTCTGTTGTGGTGACTCGAATATGCTAATTGTGTCCTCGAGAGCACATTTTGCACAATACCTGCCTTGTAAATGGTTTTGCCTCGTGCCAAAGTCATGACGTGCTTCTTCATCTTGGTACCATCTCTAACCCATCTCTCTCAGTGGAATTATCCATCTCTTTTCCCCCATCACCATTTATTCCCTGTCAGTGTTTGTCACTAATTGAGCTGAACTGCGTCAAATTACGTGTGCGTTGCCACCACAGACTGTGCAAGAAAACAGCATATCTGTCTACGCACCCTCAGTCTTACAGAGATGTCGTGATAAATGATTGAATTTCGCCGTGTCTAGGCAAAGGTTTTTAATATTGCTGCGCACCGTGATGAAAATGAAGATGGTGGAGTGTCACTCAATCCTGTAGGACTGGCACACGGAGGCTCTTCTCAATTCATCTGAGATTATGGCGTGATCGATGCCTGGTGTGTGATTTCATCAATCACTGACAAGCACTCCCCTTTGCGTAGTTGATGAATATGCAGAGGGACACATGAGCACTGGGATAGTTCATACAGAGTACTCTTGGTAAAACTGTAATGGCGTGGTGTGAATCATAAATGTTATGAATGACCTGTTTTGGTGCACAAGGCCTAATTAATCAATAGAAGTGTCATCTAATGTGTCTGTAAGAAAGAGGAAGGGAACGTCCTTACACTCTGTGTCAGCCATCTGAGGTCTAGGTAATGTTTCATGTTGTTAACTGTCATTTACTAGTAAATTTGAAAGATGAGCATACTCAACTCATGTTCCAGTTGACCCCAGTTGAGCAAATCAGCAATGAATCAGCTGTGAATGTAAATTACCATCCAGTTGGAAACACATATTTTGATAGAGTTAGACGTAAGCACTGTTTTTGTGCTTCAGTCACTCTGAAATTAAATACGGAGCTTTGTCTCAGATCAAACGTGCCTTTACGCGATCTGCCTTCGTCTGGCCCCTACAGACTGAGACACTGCACAAACATGTTTATAATAATGCACATCCTGAACAAATAACAATAATGATAATTATATTCTGATAATATGACAGTTGATTTTAGTGAAATTAGTTGGTATAGAGGGGGTGTAGATGGCAAGTCAAGTGTTCTGGGGGGAAAATAGCCTGGAGTAGGCTATGTCTTCTTGCCCTTTCAGGCCGGGCAGCGTAACCGATGCTGCTTGAACGTTGCGTGTGAGTGATCCTGAAGAAGAATCGGTTCTGAAAGGGTATGACGAGTCTGTCCTCCCCATATGTGATAGTTGGGGAGTGAGCAGGAAGTCTGTCGATCTTAGAACAGAAGTGGTTGCTATCCTCCAATGTCATGGAGATGGAGCCAGCAGTTAATTTGGAAATGCATTACACTTTGATGGAGATGTAAAAGAAAGTCACTAGGATGTTATTGAGGGAGAAGGCGGTACATTTCCTGGTGACACTTTCTCTGTATTGCAGTTGTGTTTGAGATGAATCCTCAGATAGATGTTGAAGATGGTTTGCAGAAATTTACTCTCCTTCGCTGTCTTTACTATTGACCTCTGTATCGTGGTGATGGTCACAGTGGCCTGCTCCCTCTGCTCACTGGACAGGACCACCACCAGCTCCAGGGTCTTGTTTACTCTTGGGTCTTGATGCAAATATATCAGACAAAGGATGCTCAAGATGGAGGTACGAGGTAGGGGGAGAAAAGGACTGCAGAGAAGGTTCATGGATGAAGTAAAAGAGGTCAGGAGAATAGTTGCTTTATTATTGAGGACACAAAGGACAAGAGGAGATGCAGATAGGTGATCGGCAGTAACGAGCCTAAAGGGAGCAGCCGAGCAGGTCATCCAACCACCTCCCTAAGTCTGGCAAGACCCGTTGACGTATTTTAGTTGGTTGCTGCCAAAGTGGGTAAGGTCAGATGCTAAGAAGGAGACATTGCTCCCTCTCTTCAAAAGGGGGAGACATTTTGAAGAGAAGGATGCGTTTACATTTTCGCACTGTCTCCTGCAGTCTATCTTACATTTTAATTTTTCATTGCTGTCTTGCTCCGTTGGGATGAGTGAAATGAAGGAGTTCCAGGGCAACAGTCATTGCCAACACGCCTAAAACAAAAAAAATGAATGTCAATATGGCAAAGAGAGGCCTTTTTCCACCCTGTTAATCCCGTGACACTTTTTTTCCTCCCCTAACTGTGGTTCCCCCGTCTCATGTGTCATCCTCTCGTCTAGACTAGTCTCCCCCCTCCTTAATTCTAATCTCTACCATTAGGACGGCTGGGATAGTGATGAGCTATGCGGTGGTTTCCCATCATGCTTCTCGCTTTGCAAACACATCACGGCAGGGGCAGGCTTTGATCATGGGCACTCTCCCGGGACACAGCCAGGAGTATTAGGCACTTTTCCACTCTTGTCGTCTTTTAATTACGGCTTCATAATGATGGTTTGCACGCTTGGATGCAACATCTCTCTCTCTCTCTCTCTCTCTCTCTCTCTCTCTCTCTCTCTTTCTCTCTCTCTCTCTCTGCCACACCCCCCTCCCCCCCAGCACACACAGGGCTAATCATAGCCTCCATCTTCTCCCTCTCTACTTGTAATGTCCCTATCTCTTTCCATCTGCCAGCCTTGCCACTGACTTTTTAATCCAGTCCTCATTCATCCTCACCCTTACTTAGTTACATCAGCACATTTGTGAGAGACATGTTCTTTGCTTTTCATTCACCATGCATTGAAATTTGCCGCCAGAGGCTCACGCTCTCTCTTTGCAGTGTGAATACACCAATCAGGTGGAATTACTGATAGAATTACTGATAGTCTCTGAGGCTGATTTTACACTGGCACTGTCTTGTCCCGATCAGAGCTCATGCCCCTTGATAAGGCGTGCTGTTTGGGCAAATGTTAAAAGCTCCTCAAACTCTCAGTGGTATTATAAACATGGACTGTGGATACCCAAGAAACAGAGGACCCCTCACAATGAATGCAGGATCTTTAGGCATTCCATGTACAATGTCTGCTTGGTCCGCCTTCAAGAAGTGCAGTTTAAAAGAAAACTTAACCAAACAAAGGTGTGGATTTGTCAGTGTTGCCCCACCTAGCCACACCACGTCGCCCCACCTAGCCATACCACGTTTCTGGTCTCCTCTGGTGTGAAAGCGCCCTTTACACGCTGAACCTGATTGAATTGGGGCCTCCTTGAGCCATTATGCTCCAGAGCGCTTCGAGGCAGTAAACATGGGGCACCCCATGAATTATCTCTTTTACTATTTCAATCCTGGCCTGACTCGCGTCTGTGCTACCTCAATATCACACAAATGAATAATTGTGTCACCAGACTTGTCATTGTTTTCCAAGATCAAAATCACTTGGATTTGAAATTAGGGCTGGACAGGTGGTGACACTTTCTGCAGGATTTGTCTGAGTCACTGATTTGTACACAAATGGATATTGCTGAGCCGTTCTGCTTAACATGGCTTTGAATGAAGAACTCTGGTCCTTGCGCTGCTCACAAGTGACAAATCTGGTCATCACTGGTCACGTGGATTTGCTATAACCACATTATCTCTCATATCATTCTCAGAAGACTTTTTCTTCATTCTTCTAGCGCCTCTGATATCTCTCTTGTAAAGTCTTTATTATAAAAGCATGGTCTTGGTTTGCTTTATATGTAACTGAAAATATATTGTAGTTTTTAAGCCATATCTAGTCAACCAACAGCACCTCTCCTCTTGCCTTATGATGCTGGAGTGACAAAGTTGAATGAGGGCTCATATGCCCCTGAGTGACATTTGTAGTAATGGATAGTAGCTATGGTGATTTGTAACCACTAGAGGGGGGTACAGGTCTTCCACACAAGTTCTGTGGGTTCACAAGGCTCTGTATGCATGTGGCACAAAAAGGGAAAAAAGCACCACTAATTACATCTAAATCATACATTTATTATTCACTCCAATAACACAGAATTAAAGCAGTTAAGGCACAGTGTTTCAGCATTTAACACATCCTCATTTGGTTTTCCACATGTGCTAACCCTGTGTTTGAACTCCAGGTAAGATTTGTGTGATGTCTGATGCAATTACAGCTGAAATGCCTGTTGGCTATTCTCTGCCAGACTATAATGCCATCAGAGCCTATGTCTTGTGTGATAAATAAGGACGAGCTGCAGCTATGTGCATTTGTGGCAGGGAGCCTGTTTCTTTAGTCTTAATTTCAGTTGAAAATGACATTTCCATGTTTTTGCACTGTGTTACACCATAAGGTCACCATAAGGACAATTCACAGAAATTTAAAAAGCACTGGTATCCAGTCAGTAATGGATCCCCCACTGTTACCAGGATGAAAACAACATTTCCTTTGTTGCGATAGCGGTTACAGACCTAGCTGTGACTGCCCCATCGTCTGAATCTTTGCTTACAATTGCTTTTCTGCCTTTATCTTTGTCACATCTGCGTTGTGTAGCCGTTTTATTCTACAAGCATGTTTTATCTCTGTGTTCATGTGTGGTTCAGCAGACTGAATTGAGGCGTCTGTGCGCATGCGAGTATCTGCGCGTGCGTGTGCGAGTGGAGATCGGTAACCATGACAACAGCAGCCTGAAGTAGGCGCGCGTGTGGAAAGCAGGACGCAGTGCTCTCTTTCTGTCTTTCTTCTCGCCCTCCCTCTGATTCCCTAGCAAAGCGTGTGTGCGTGGACCTGCAGAAATGCAGAATATGTTGCCCTCTCGCCCTTCCCAACACAAATAGAATGACTGTTTAGGAGCCATGACATAATCAGGTCCCGTCCAAAGTGAAAAAGTTCACTGCACACCAGCACAGTTTTTGTCTTTTGGGATATTGCTGCATCCTGGTTGTCCTGATGGCATAGTAGACAACAGGATTAGTATGTGAGATATTTTTTTTTGTACACAGCATCCTAATATTTAGCGAAAATAGTGGTTTTACATGGATATGAATGTGTGTGCTGTGTGATGCTCACATCTCCTTCATGTTAGGTAGGGCAGCAAAAACAACATCTTCGCCAGTCATCACTTATTTATCTCTACAGCACTGTAACCTTGTTACATCACCCATGTACAGTGTATGATGACCAGCTTTGCAGTTCACCTTGGCCAACCTAGCAACACAGTATTTGAGGTGAGCAGATAATGGATCTAAGAGCTGCCCAATTCTGCTCTCTTCTACTTATGGGCTCCTTCTCTTCGCATGGACAGCGGCACGTCAAAGAACGATCCGATACAGCAGCCTCTGCTTTCATCGCATTACTGTCTTTGCTTTATTCTTCAAAAGAGAGAGAATCTTGTTGGCATAAAGAGGGAGGGTGGGGAGTTAGGAAGTCTTAATATGAAATAGATGAGTTAATATTGCCCAAACTCATGTGGACCATCCATTATATACCGTATGTGTTAGAGAGTTACACAGTACCACCATTTTCAAAAGAGCACATGCTGTCCCCCTGCGACACTTTTGTACTGTATTCTGCACCACATCTTGGCCTTTCTTGAAAGTGTAGTTTATTGTTTGGTTGTGCTAGTACTGAATTAGATGTGTAAGAAGCAGGCTGGACGGTTTAGGATAAGAAATAGATTTATTCTTAAGCTTCAAACACCACTACATCAACCATGCAAGTGTTTTTCCAACTCCCACCACTTAGCTGGACTCGACATGAGGTGATAATGTTTATTCACTTCACCTGTACACACTTTTAATGTTTTGGCCAATCAGTCTATCAACAGGAGGGCGATTCAGAGTGATTCCTCAATCTGTTGTCTTTTTTTCTCCAATTTGACCATTCAACGTCAAACCAAAACAATAATGCCCTGTGATTGGTGGTCCTTTGCAAAATTATGACCATGAAATGATGCAGTCATCGAGACGTCGTAGTGTAATGGTGCTGCTATCATCCCGAATGCTGCTTCTACACTTTTCACTTTCTTAACTCAGATGTCATCAATATCTTTGTTATGTCAGATTAACTGATGGGTCGTGTGAATTGAATCCAAGAAGAGAGGGACAGTGTCGACCTGTGCCAATATGAGAAACTGCTGAAAACACTTGGCCCTTCATGCATGTGGAAATGATTGCTTAGTGCAAGCATGCACAAATGCTTCATAAGCCAAGTGCTCGACTTTTTTCAGTAGGAAGCAGATGCCGCCATCTCACATCATTCAAACAGGATTCTGTATACCATGATTGACTTTTCTGTTTCTGAGGTCTACAAATATTTTGTGTTGCCGTTGATTCGTCTCATCAATTTGCCGTAACTCAATCAAGGGTAATGGTTGAAGAGATCACTCAAAAATTAATAATGACATCATTACAAAACTGAATTACATTTGGAGTCAAGATGTGAATAGATGACAAATATATATATTGTTGGAGTTTGTTGCCGCTTTTATGAGACGTTGCCTCACAGCTGAGGATGGATCCCATTATTTTTTTCAAGCTTAATCATACAGTGATGATGGCAGCCCATTGAACACATTGTCTGAGGATCAGAGTTATAAGAACACAATAGAATAGATGTAGCTATTGGAGGGACTCTCATTCAGTGAACCTGAACTCAATGCTACCTATTACCAAGAGATATCCCAGTTATAAAGACACTACCATGATGACTTACTATTCAAACAGAAATCCCTAAAGATACAAGATGGGTAATTGTAATTTTTTCCTGTATTATTTGAAAATGTCCTGTGGAAGCATTGCATCTGGCTTGAAATTACCTTTCAATGACTGATATAATGTTGACTGCTTTGACTGAAGTAACCACACACGAAATGCCAATAGTTCATGGCATGCACTTGTATTTATTGGAGTATAGATGAGAAGTTAAAGAGAATTTAGTTGTTTCGATCTAGATGACATCTCCGTAACAAGAAAAGTGTGATATTGGTATATAGATATTGCTATGTTGCGACGGACTGGGAAGTGTAGCAATCCATCATGAATCTTCAAGACATTTAATTTTAGGTAGACATAGGCTCCTATGACTGAGGGTGCTTTTAAAAGGAGCAAGTGCCATTTTGTTGCCAAATTTTAAAGCTAGAATACCATTAGAATGAAACGCAAGTACTTGAATTGGTAGTTACTAGTGTCTTGCTGCCAAGGATCTTAAAAGGTCACTTTTTGCTCAAGAAAGGTGAATGTGAAATGTAACTTGAATTCAGCCTGAAGTTCCATGAAAGAACTGTCGAAGAGACACCAGATGTTGGCTCCGAATTACTGCCTTAGAAATTTTGGCTGATTCGCAGGAGTCTTTGAGGTTAAATCAGTTCAAATCCTCTATTATGTGTTATCTGCTACCTCTCACTGCATTGCTGGCAACCGCCACAGTGAGTGTGCCACGATATAATTCATATTTAACTTCCTGATTTGATGTCACATATACCATCAGCTCATACCAAGGAATCAAAATAGCTATTGCTATTTTGATAGCAATAGCTATGTAGCTAAAGATATTGCTATTTTGATTCCTCAAATTACAGGCAAATGACTGAAATACATGGAGAGCACTGCCAGGATCACACATCATACAGGAAATTGATGTTGAAAATAATAAAGGAGGCCCCTGTTGTAGACAACAGTCATAATCTGGTAACATTTGCATTATTTCATTTAGCAGACGAGTTTCTAAAGCAGTGCACATATGACGTTGAGATACAACACGGATAAGTCTGTTATGTACTACCTCTCACTTTGTAACAACCAGGTGTAGGCTTGAAAAAAAGTAAGCCTGTGCAAGTTCCAGCTTGGTATAACAGTGGAGGTGAGAGCTGGGAGGTGAAGTGTTTTTGCTTATTTTAAGTGTTGAATTTTAAGTGTTATATTGTTATATGAAGGAGATACAGAGATCTGTATATCTGTCCAAATACAGAATCCTCAGAGAACTCTGGTCTGGCTTGGAAACTGTCTGCTTGTGTCTACAAAGCCCTGTGTAATTATTGTTTGTGATTGTTGGCCACGCAAATGATGACAATGGTGACATAAATGGTTTCTGAATGACTGATTGAGTGATTGATCGAAAGACTACCTGATTGACAGGACTCAGTGGAACACTGTTCAGAATTGAAGCTCAACACTTTGTACAGCTGGAAATTCGGAGAAGAGTTTTAATGTTCCGTTGTGGTGGAGGAGTCATTGATGTTTTTGGCATGGCAGAGAGGGTGTGATGGGACGTAAGGCTGAATGTGTTCCACTGCTATAACGCAGATGTTGTTTGTTGGCCATAAGCAAGACTCCATGTCTGTTGGAGGTGGGAACAGAAGTAAGGGCATCCACCAGGGGGCTGATGTGCATTATTTGATGGAGACCACAGTTTTGTTGAAATCATACAGGACTGTCACGTGAACACAACGTTTCCAGTTATTGAAATAACAGAAATGGTTTGCAAGATATTTTAGCCTGTGTTTTTTGCTTATGTGTCACATACTCACATCCTCTCAATGTGTAAGACCTTTAGTCCTATGTGTAAGCAACATATTACCTTTTTTCATGTGAATGTCATCAGGTTTGCTATATTTCAAAGCCATGCCGAGTGAATGTCAGAATAGTATCATATTGCTCATCTTTCCAAATATTATCAGATGTTCTTATCAAGACTCATCATCAGGACTGTTTCCATGACTGCAGCTGAAGCCACTGTTAGGGTGGCTGGCAAATCAAGGTATTAAAAATTGAAAGTCTTGCTCGCAGCAAATGTGCCTCTCCAGCAGGTTTTTCATCCACACAAATGCCATATGCTGCTCAGTGAATGTATTCTCATTCCCTATGCAACTGTCCACTCTCTCTCTCTATTTTTTTCAATACTGCCGTGGTTGTTGCCATTTTTCATGCGCCAGAGTTTCATGCTTTGTAGTGCTGCAGCCTAAGTGCTTGATACTCTTTTATAGACCCCGACTCATTACACCAGTCCAGCTTTGGAGCCCCAGAGTGCCACTTCAGCGAAAGGAAGGGAATTCTCTCGAGCTTGCTTTGCCGTCTGGAGTAAATGGAAGCTGACAAACACAGCAAAGATTGCGTTTCCACATGGTGCTCCCCCCCATCAAAGACTTTGCTTTTGCTTTCAGTGAATTGACCATGAACTAGCAGCATCTGCTGTGTACAAGTTCTCCAAATTGCTATACCCCTGAAATACTTTTCTCGGTCAGCGAACATACAATGAGTCACAGAGAGAATTCAGGTTACATAGTAGCTTGATGATATGAAAACACTGGCAAGAGGTTTACAACAGAGAAAAAATTACAAAGTTGTCAGGTTGCAGACTGTCAAATGATGTCACACAGGAGTTCCTTAATGTTTGCAAATGACATCCCCGTTCATTATTGTATGTAGGGAGGGAAGGAGGCCTGTGGAAAAGACCCCGGAGAAGTGGAGGTTGGCACTAGAGAGCAGGGGAAGTCAACTGAAGCGAGATGAAGAAGTTGCGAATGAATGAGGTTGGTCGAAAGGTGAAATTGCAAGGAGTAGGAATAGTGAGCAGGGAGGACTTGAAATATCTTGGGTCAACCATCCAAAACAACAGACGGCGCTCAAGAAAAACGAAGAATGCAATTGGATGGAGGCATGGTGTGTGGTTTCAGACAGTGGCTCTGTCTAAAAGACAGGAGGTTGAGCGGGAGGGGGGCAGAGATGAAGATGCACAGTTTTTTTTCGGGATGAGAAGCCATGTTGAACAGGATTAGAAATGAGCAGCTACAGTGGATCGGTTAGGAGATGGTTTTGTCACATGCAGAGTGGATGTGTTGGACAAAAGATGCATAAGATAGTGCTGCAAGGAAAGAGGAAAAGAGGAAAACCACAAGGAAGGTTATGGATGTACGAAAGGGAAAGATGCTGTTTCAGTTGAGAATTCAAACTATAGAAGAGGTGAAGAAGGACACAGGGACTAGCCGAGAGACGGAAAAGAAGAGGACAAACCCGTCTGCCAAGTAAATATAGAAAATGTTGCGTCTATGCATTTCTCACTACTCATTATTTTGAGTGGACATGTGACCAGTAATATTGACAGTACATGATATTGAGGGATTTTCCAGTAGATTTTGGTGATTGCCTTGCTGAGTGTGGCGTCACAACTTTTACATTTCCTAGGTCACTTTTAGATTTCCTTCATCACTCGATCAATGGCTCAATAAAGTACCTACCTACCTACCTACCTACCTACCTACTCATCTATCAATCAACTGGTGATACACCTGGGCAGTGGTCTCCTACTTTGTTTCAGAATAATAATTGACTTTTAGATCCATTTTCGAACTTAGAAAATTTGTCCATTTGGGTTTTTGCGTACCCGCTCAGTTGAGATGGGTCCTCTCGATATACTAAAGATTGCCTCTCCGAGGTTACACACCAGTAGCACCTGTTCTGGAAATAGATGTGTGGTGGAAAGATGATGCCATAGAACTGTGATGTCTGAGGAAAAGCGCTGCTCAAGACATGACACTCTTAATTGCTGTGAGATAGGCACGACTTCAGCTATCAGTGCCTGAACATAAGTGTTAAAGTTATCCACCACTCCCAAATAAAAATTTTTGAGACAGGAGGTAAACCTGTGTGTTTTGGCTTCAGGGCTAGTGTGTCCATACTTTGGTAGGAACACAAGACAGGACCCTGAGATGAAACATCAGTGCAGTAATCCCTCGCTATATCGCAGTTCACCAATCACAGTTTCATTACTTACTTATTTTCATTACAAGTACATTATTGCAGATTTTTATGTTCAGTGTAAATGCGGTTTCCTCGGTTCATCACAGGGCTCTACGGCCAGTCAAAATTATGATTTTTGTTCAATTGGACGATGATTTACTTACCAATTCTCTATCTGCTTTGCAGATTTACACCTACCGCAGGTGGCTCTGGAACAGTTCTTTTTAACTGAAAACGTTTGTAATCGCAAATTTCACATGCTTCAGCTTTTTAAATGGAAAGGAAAAGCATTAAGAATTCTAACTCTAACTCAAAGAATGATTTTTCAATTTTATTGAGACTGTTACAATGGTTTATTTTTTGTCTGCTTAACGACGGTAACACTCCCTGGGCAGTATTCCAGCTGCCCCTGCTTCGCTATTTTCACCACATTTTCAGCGCATTCATTTACAAATGAACCAAGAAAATGTGACAAGTTGTCAAACACTCTCTTATAATTCTGTTGCAAACTCACAATAGTATTCTGTCAAATGTCATTGTAAAACAGCTGTCGAGTAATTGTTTCCCAAATGTGTGGACTGGGAATGAAATTCAATCAAAACAACATTTTCCTGAATGATCTTTCATGGTCATTCTTTCGATGTGAGTGTAAGTAGACCCACTTAATATCTACAAATAATTTGCCCTCCATTCAATTGTGTACATGTGCATTGGTGGCAGGAGCAAATTTAGGGCTGCAGAAGGGACAAAATAATATAAATTTGAATTGGGATTAAAAACAATTAAATAGCAATTTAAATTGCGTTGGGACTACCACTGACCGCTCTAGTTTGTCTGCATTTGATTTCATGCTAAGTTAGCCCACGCCACCCACATGAGCAACCCAAAGATGCTAAACGCTTGTCAACCTTAAAAATGGCCAGCAGCCTCTTTTATGATGAACAACTGCCCTCTGCTGTTGGAAACTGGGTTTAGGAGAGTAATTCAGACTGCAGTAAACGTGTTTGCTAAAAAAAAAGAAAAGAAAAAAAAGGCTGTGCTCCATCCTGCATCATGTCCTTTGGAAATCAAAGCTGGCGTTGTTATCAGGCTCACTGGCCAGACTAGCAATTCCTCAAGTGTCCGTCCAATGTACCACTTTACACCGAAGTGTCTGTGTGATATAGCTTGGTGCAACCACAGCATGAGCAAAAACGGAGAGGGAGAGGGAGAGCGAGAGGGAGGAGGGAGGAGGGAGGAGGGGTGTTATGCTGTGGCTATATCACTGCCTTCACCCAGAGCCAAGCCAGGCATCCTCCCACTGCTCTCCTCGTTCAGCGTAACGCTCCAAAATCCCTCTGGTGAGTTATTTTTTTATTTTAACGATTTGTGGATTTTGTATTTGAAAAAAAAAAAAAAAAAACTAAAACAAAACAACAGCAAGCATTACATGCAGACAACAGTTAGCCCTCTGAAATAGGCTGCTCAGTATGGCATATGTTGATTTGAGAGAGAGAGAGAGAGAGAGGGAGAGAGAGAGAGAGATTGAGAGAGGGTATTTTTCTGGCAGAGCCCGAAGGTGTTGATTGCAATACAAAATTCACACATGCTGTGAATATCAAAATATTAGCTGGGAAAAAAAGGATGCTCTGCTCATTGTAGGAGCTGCGTTGGCTGGTTGACTCAGAGGTATGATTTGGTAATATTGTGTAATCTGTTTGTAGTGCCTCGGGAGAATTTGTCCTCCTTGGAGTTTGTGGAGGGAGTGTATCAGTGTTTTATTTACTCATGGTTGGATTTTTGTCCAGCAGCATATCATACCCACCTGTAAAGTATTATATTTTTTAAAAATGAGTAAAGATTCATCGATGCTGTTGAAAGTAATGCTTGAAGTGATTTTCTTTGCGTACAAAAGAGCGTGACCAACAAGTCTGTTAATGATTCTTTTAAATTCTCAATTTCAACATCTGTTGACTCTTTTGATCCTTCTTTTTTTTTTTTTTTCTTTTCTTTTTTTTTTTTTTTTTTTTTTTTTTTTTGGATTGAAATAAGAACCTCCGCTTTTCGCCAGTCCTTTTGCCAAGTTTGTCACCCACCTCAAACTTTTTCTTTGCTCATCAGTTACCGTGTTCGGCTGCATA
>OMPJ01021174.1:0-16079 GCA_900312935.1 Carapus acus
CCATCCTATTCCCCCTTTCTTTTTGTAAATGTAAACTCACTGTACAAATAAATCAGTTTCATTTTCATTGATGTTTATTTCTTACTAAGACTCATAAAAACTTTCTTTGACCTGGCCAACAGGTCAGAAACCATTCATACTATAAAACAACAGCGCAACAACAAAAACAAGATAATCATATATATATATATATCACAGTACAGTACATAGAGTTATAATTTATCTAGGTCATTTGTGTACAGCAATGTTTGTCCATAATTAAAAAGGACAGACATTTACCATGTATTGCATTTCAGGCCCTATAATTCCGATTCCCCAAGTGTTTGCGATTGGTTTGTGTTAAAAGATGTTACAAGCAAAGTGGTTACGTAACAACAAGAAGCATCGTTGACTTCTCCACTAACAAAGAGTGTTTTTGAACAATGTGGTAAAGACAACCTATCTGTCTGTGCAGATAGTGTCTATTTCCGACATTAGGGAGGCTGATATGCAACATCACAGCACGTTAGTATTTTTGCAGTAATGCAACTGTATATAGTAATTTGTCACCTGCACGGGTGCACATGAAACACATTTTTCAAGGAGCTACTCACAAACACGAGGTGCAAGTGAAATAAATTAATTTCTTTTGTCAAACAAATGTGCTTCTGGCACTGAAACAGTGATTCATCTTTAATGTGTACAATAATATATCTTTCAAAGATATACTTGCTAAAAAAATATTGGCAAGAAAAAATAGAGATCATCTCATACACCTCTTTCACAAGGGTTCATTGGTGTATCCTTTTCCATCCTACATTTGATCCTGTCAGCGTAGCCTCGGGTGCCAATCAATTGTTGATCAACCAGTTTGTCGCGAGCAGCAGAAGAAGAGACAAAGCCGTGCACGAGAGGGACGAAGCGTGAGGATCACTTCTGGATTCTACCATTGAAACTGAAATATAAGAATGCAGATAGTTAGTGACAAATATTGTACTGCCGAGGGATCTGCAAGGCCAAAGAGTGCTTTTTTTTGCTTACTATAATCAACATGGATGAGTGATGATTTGACCATTAAGTGCATGTTTAGGAATTTTCGGAGTGACAAAAACTTACATGCATCTACAGTGCCTGGTACAAGGTTAAGTGAAGTGCCCTGCAGAGCAACACCAATAGTTACTGTTGCCACCGTAGTGTCAGGAACAGTCTGCTGACTGTCAAAGATCAGAGTCATTTCCGTAAGAACTGATCCCTCCCTAAAATAAAAGAGAGAACAGCACTTTATAAGTCTATGCAACAAGTTATTTTTGTCCCAAAGCTGTGTTTGATAGATTGAAACATTACCTGAATGAGTTGACCCGCGATCGCTTGAAAGAGGAAAACAGAGGCTCACAAGCTTTGTTAACCTGGAAGAGAATGCAATTGTCATTTAGAAATACAGTCAATTTCCAAAATGTCACACTGTCAGCATTTGAGGAGAGTGGCAATCTTTATCCGTGCAAGAAAAGAACAGACAGACTGACAGACAGACAGACAGAACAATTTGCTCCTTCTTCACACAATTAGCTAAATTTGAAAACACAGATATGACCATCAGGGGTCACCTGGACATGCACGTCTTACCTCTGAGACCACTCCGGAGGCGAATGTGTTATATGCATCGGAAGTGTTGTCGGCGTAATCTGGGTTATAAGTATCTGTGAGGGTGAATCGAAGGCCGAGTAACCCCTCGCCGCTGGTGGGAGGATCGGTGGACATGGTGGTGGTTAAGGCCATGGTGGTGGTCGACTGGCTGAGCGTGCTGGAAACAGCAGTGGTCGCAGCAGCAGCAGTGGTGCCACTGGTAGGCCTCATTGAACTAAAGCCACTGTGTGGAGTGGTGGACATTAAACCAGCGGGCCCTGAAAAACCATAGTTTCATTAGTTCATCAGCGAGTTCAAAATGAGGTGGACGACTCATCAGAAGAAAAACTAAAGAAAAAAAAAAAGCGTGTAAAGAGGATTGTCCTACTTGAGGCAGAGATGCTTGATGGAATGATTGGAAGAGAGACAGCGCCATTGCTGACAGCATTGGACAGAGTCCCCCCCACTTCTCCAGGATCAGGGGTTTTACCCCTGAACGATACTTCAGCATTTACCACAACTGAACCTTCACTATGAGAAAAAACATGGAAGTTGGCAGTTTTAGTCATCATTAAGTATCATTATTTGAGCGGTCAAACACTAGAAAGTTATCACAGAGATGTTATATAGGATTTGTCAAGCACAGGTCAATTATGAAGTAACTGTGAGTAAATTTGTGAATGGACAGTGTCTTTTCAGTCTGTCTTACCTGAAACTATTGACCCGTGACGCGAGGTAACGGCTTCCATATTTACTCGTGTAAACATTATTGAGCTGTAAAGAATACAGGAGACCAAGCTTGTTAATTTCATTCATTTCTACATCATACAATTTATCTCTACCGATCTGTCAGATTCACAAGACAAAATTTCAAACAATAGGAAAATGTAGCTCCTGATACTTCTTCTTTCTATCCTACCGCGGCGGAGACATGTTTCTACTAACAGCTCACTTTTGCTAAATGTTGGTATTCATAGCCCCATCTTGTTTTAGAGGACAGAAAAACAAAAGCTGATAGCCAGACCTCTGTGGTGACGGTGTCTGATAAGTCCTTGAACTCTTGCGATGCCGGGTTGGAGAGGCCGGACGTAAAGGGCTGCTGTATCTTGAAGTTCAACTCAAGCCTGTCGATCGTCAAGGGGGTAGTTGCTGCTGTTGTCGATTGGGATGTTGTTGCCATTGTTGTGGTACTTTGGATTGTTGTTGCGCTTTCTTTAAACAAGGAAGAGGAAGAATGATATCAACACCTCAAGTGTTTAAAGGAACCTGTCCTCAAAGAAATGTTGATTCCGATTTTGATGCAATCAGGTGAGAACATCGTCAGGCTGCACTTTTTTCTTTCGAACATCTCTTACTACGTTTTGTGCTCTCTCCACATGTAATCCTATCATTACCAATAGTTTTATGTATGTCCTTACGTAAACTGAGCACTGAGAAACGATTGATAAATTTTACAATGTTAAAGAAAGAAGTAAGTCTATACCACATGTAATTTTCTCAAGTTGAAATTCAAAGAATTCATGATCTCAAACACTTGGGTCGAGCCTTTACATGTCAACGTTAGTTTGTGCAGTGTTGATACCTGTGATCATAGCTGTAGACGTTTCAACTGTGATCGGAGCCACAGTGGGTGTCTCAACTGCAGGTAGAGGAAGAGAACGTGAAATAATGACATGAACCAACAGACCAAAACATGGCCACATAAACTGTAACGACTCTTGTTTTATGTAAAAAAAAAGAAATATCCTTACTTGTCACAGCAACGGTTGTTGTGTTGACAGGCAGGGTGAAGTTGTTTGTGGCAGCAGCAACCACCAAAACTTCAGCCACCACATCAGGTGTCGCTACGCTAACGTTGTTAAATATCAGCTCTGCGTCCACCACAACGGATCCTGGGCTGCAAGAGAAATGTGCCAAGGAAATGACCATCACACGTCATGACTCCTCACGGTAACGTGACACCATATCAAAATGTGGGCGCCACGACAAAAATCAGTCTCACAAATTCCTGAATTCTATCCTTGATACAAGCTTTTCTGTCATGTTTAAACAAAGCCATCTGAGCGGACGAGGATTTCTCCTTTTTTTTCTGATAGTGTTAGGTTGAGGGTTAGGGTAACCCAAAGTGCATGGAAGAAATAAATTGACATACCTGAAACTGTTGATGATAGACGAGTTGTATTTATCTCCATATTTGTCTGTATAGATTTTGTCAAGCTGTGGAAAAGATCAACATCATCTCCAGGGTTCCATTTCGATTTGAATAAGACATATTTTTTATTTGCTAAGTGCAAAATTGACTTACGGCTCCTGTGACTTCTTTTGCTAACTCTTTGAATTCCGCAGAATTTTTGTCAGCAAGCTCAGGTTTATATTCTTTGTCCATGCTGAATTTAAGCATAACCTTTGGCTCCATGGGAGTTCCTGGAGTGGTGACACCTGTTTCCCGTGACGAGAGGGAAACAACATGAATGACTGACTCGAACTATCTAACTTCCACGTTCATCACATGATCGGGGTTTCATTAGCATTATCTAATTAGCATTAGCATTTGTGAAGATGTGGAACAAAAAGCATTTATAACATTTTAACCCATAGGTGTTATATTCAGATTGAACTGGTGTGTGTGGTGCCAGTACCTGTGGAGGAGGTTACTGATACAGGCGTTGTAACCGTGACAGGAGGGGTAGTCGATATCTCGGCATCTTTGAAAAAATAACAAATGATGTTTTCAAGTTGCACAAACGCGCACTTTAACACACACAAAACCAAGTTAGCGCTGAATAGAAAATTCTTACCAGTCACAACAATGGATGTAGTGTCAACTTGGAGGCCAAACGTTGGTTGAGAAGCAGCATCCACCATTGTCTTGGTCAAGTCGCTTGTTGTTACCATGGCGTTGGGTGCAAACATCAGGTTGGCCTCCACCACAACGGACCCCTGCCTGTGAGGCGGGATTGCAGACATTAGCATCAAATATTGTCACCTCTGCCTGATCATCCACTTATTAAATGTAGATTTCTATGACATTTACTCTGTTCTCAATTTGCAGTTCAAAATTATGACATCCGACTTATTATTGAAATATTTCTGAATTCAACTCCATTTGAGACAACCATCGGCAATGTGACAGATACAGGTACGTGAAAGTAATTTGGGCAAAGAACTGTGCAACCAATGTGCTAAAACACGACAGATGGAACGTGAAAATCAACGTTCACCGATTAACACATGCATGTAAGAACCAAATTTATTTACGTGAAACTCTGGACGACGGATTTTCTGTAGAGATTTTTGTATTTGGCTGAATATACCTGGTCCACCTGTGAAAAAGACAAATTTTTCAACAGTCAATTTCAGATTCAGATTTCAGATTTATTTGTTCCATTACTGGCTTTGGATAAAAAAAGTGTGTCAATCAGCAATGACTTACAGCTGCCATGACTTGGTAAGCCAAGGTTTGGAATTCATATGAGTTACTATCGGCGAGTTCAGGTGAATAAGTCTCGAACATCTTGAATATCAACTTGAAAACTGGCCCATGTAGAGGACCTGTGGTGATGAGAGAGTAATACAAAAATCACATCTTTGCTACAAAAAATGAAGGAAGAAGACTGACGGACTTACAAAGACAAAGATGAGGCTCTTAGTGTAGAATTACAAAACTTAACCATTTAATTTGGCTTTTCCTCTGGATGTGAGGAAGAGTTATCGCGGATGAAAGATAAAAAGGATATACTAATCTTGTCTCCCTCAAAAAAAAAAAAAAACACTTGAGTGACGTGAAGAGAAAAACAGACACACACACTGAAAGATCATACCTGTGGTGACCGAGGCTGCTGTTGTGGTGGGTGTGGTCGGGGCTGATGAGAACGCTACACAAGCACAAATTGCACAAATTGTATTAATTAATGATGTGAGCACGTCCTTTTACTTGAAACCATGATTTTCAACGGTGAATAACTATTTGTCTTGTTTGAGTAACTAGTGATGCATCCGTTCTACTTAGCGTACAAGAATGAGGACAATATTTTTGGCATTTTGGAGACAATTAAGTTACCACCTTGTTTGTTTTTAACATTAGGTAGGTAAGTAGATAGGTATGTAGGTATGTAGGTAGGTACTGTAGGTAGATAGGTAGGTAGGTAGGTAGGTAGGTAGGTAGGTAGGTAGGTACGTTCAGGAAACCAAAAGGGAACAATTTAGATTTTGGGGCAGACTTTAAACTTCAGTCATGAGGGTTAACCTCCCACCAAAAAGTTATTTTATAATTCATTTTCATTTGCGCCTAAGCCTCTTCTGGTTTCCTCCACAGCTATCACAAAATGTCTTCCGTTTGATGGTCCTACTGCAGTTCACAACGTTAACTTTGAGGAGCTCCAACATGGTGGTGTTGACAAGCCCCAACTGAGAGATTTGTCAGGTTTGCAAAGCAGGTGGTGATGATGAGATGACAGTCTGCTCGTCTGGATGCCATTGTGGCTCTAGTAATGGCTCCACATACATTGAGGGCATTAACAATGGCGAAACGTCACTGTTGACTGGGTCTTTGTCCGAAAAAATGGGGACATCTTGTCCCCGGAACGTCTGTCTCGACAATCAATCCATCAATCAGTCAACAGGTCAATCACCTTTCAACTTGAAGCCCAGTTTCGCAAACAGTGGTCTGGCCTTCTATATTACGGGAGGTCCTACAGCAATTACAGATCTTCGCAAAACTCCAAAGTTGCTTTGGCGAGCAGACATTTTGACAGATTAAGTTGGAGCATAAATGTTACTGCTGTCATCGTCTGTCTTGACGAAAGCCAATAGACCTCCAAAGATAACAAGGCCCCATGTGACAAGCTTGCAGTTGGGTGCCATTTCCTTCACAAAGTATTTCTAAACCAGGAAGGATAAGGTAGCGAATGAGCCCGAGGCCATCAGATGCTTACACAAAGCCCTTCAATCTCAGGGTAAGTTACCTGTGAAGTGTGGACTTGTGTGTTGTGGCCCGTGGGTTACTAATGCTGTCGCCGCCCCTGCAGATCGAAATTGAACAATGCAAGCGTCACTCAATTTGAAAAATTGTTTCGCATGCCTTGAAACTGAGTCACAATCACAGACACAAACTGACAAAAATACATACCTGCTAGTAGAAGGAGGAATATGGAAGATGCCATTATATTTCTGGTCCCTGTGGAAATATGCGTTATATTGTTATTACAACACCAGCAATATCAAAAGGAATAATGATGATGACAATGATCAGCAGCAGCACCAATATCATCATCATCATCAACTGTTAATTGTTCGGAGTCCTTGAGCATGACAACATAAGCATCATCTTAAGCCATGGTTAACTCCAGACCATTAAGAAGTTGATATAACTATCTCGGGCCAGTACTTTTGTCTTCACCTGTGAGCCACAGACATAATGAGTTTCACTGTAGTGTACATGTTTTACTGCTACAATATTCCAATGACATCTAGTCACATGAGCTATCAGTGACACATCCCAGGTTGAGAACATTCTGCATCAGGAATGCAAACCTCCTGGAGTTACCGGTTCAGTTATGTTCTCGACATCGACAGTGGTCATTTGAGATGCCGCTCTTCCTCCACCTAAGATTGCAGGAATTTGTGTTTGTTGTGCAACTGCCTGATGCTCTGAATGCCATCAGAACAAGTCATTGACCCAACATGACATTTCTTTATTTGTCTGCCTTGGTGAAAATTAAATCTAGGGCAGCCTCGACAGAGGTAGTTTTTCCCGTTGTGTGTAATTTTTGATTGGATTGTGACAAATTCTCTCGTGGTAGAGAGAATGTATTACAATACTGAAACTATATTGGAGTCTCAAATACTGTTAATAACTTATAAATTCCTAAAATTCCAAAACGCTACACTCCATCCCTAGCAGCTGCAAAGCTGGCCCTTCATTAACTCAGTTGACAAGGTGTTAATGTTTGAGTGGAGTCGCCACACCTTAAAAAGTTAGACATTGTGAGGTGTGGCCTTCCTGGGTATAATACCAACGAGGGCCCTCAGTTTCCTGGATCGCAAAATCAATTGATCAATAAAGCACCTACCCACCTATTGTCCTACCAACCAAATTACCCTGTAATACTCAACAAAACAAGTATTCATATGTGCAGATGGGAAGAACAGAAGGTTTCTTTCACTAAAAGTGGTCTTTTTTCCAAAATGGCCACTGAATTATGTTACTGGATAACCATTAAATCCTGAGAGTAACAAGTTGAGTATGGCTCCTTTGCAAAAATTAAAATGTAACAGAAACTGATTGGTAACCATCACAACAACCATCACAAAGAAAAAAAATCACAAAAAGTACAACTACTTGTCATTTGAAAATGATAATCAATAATGAAAATTGAAAAAATCTCTCCATCAAGATCCTATGATAATGCCAAAATAATCTGCGACAAACTGGTTTCTTAAAGTAACTAATTGGCAGTACTTGGTTATCCACCACAACCAGAAGTAAATAGAAAACAATAGAATTTCAACATTTCTCACAATATTAAACCATCACCATAAAAGCAAAACAGGTACTTTCATACCCAGTGGAGATCCAAGTACGTCTTTGATGTAGTGTTACCAGATAATGAAGAATGGCAGGACAGAGGTTGACAGCACAGACCTGCGCTGCTCGGTGGTACTAAGTGAGGATGCTTCAGTGTGCGGGGCTTTTTGTATGACAGACAAGAAAATCTGGATTTTTTTGTCCAGAGAGCTTAGAAAAAACTTGCAAGACCCGTTCCCCTCTCCACGTCAAAAAAGACAAATTTACTGCTCTCGACTCTCTTCATATCTCCCTGGGGCAGAGAGTAAAAGGCGAGATGTGCAGGGAGGGGAGCATCAATGCGGTTTTGAGTCATGGAAAAATGCTCGCCATCACAAACATGCAGCTTTTCTCTCTATGACGCCCCTTCCAGAAATATATGACGTGGATGTATGTCTAGATTTTTGGGAAGGAAGTCATGTCCTACCACAGACTGTGAAAGTTCAAGTCCCTACGTCAAAGCGGTTCTTTGTCTAAACAGATTAGGAATAATGGTATCAAATAACACGCAACATTGCATGTGCCAACTTTTTTCTCAAGACCTCTGCAAATACAAAAAACATGAAATCCAGTTCAAGTTTGAATTGTTGTGATCCCTTCATCAAATTAGCTCACCAACTCTGCTGTGTGTGTGACTTTGACTGCTAAAAAACAGCAGCCGCTTGGATTCATTACAGAGGTTTGACATTTACCAAAGCTGGTGACCACAAAAGCTTAGCACAAAACAAAGTTATTAGCCTCAAGCAGACTGTCGGCTATGTAGGGCAACTAATGGTAATCATACACAATGTTCTTTTGCCAAATATTTTGTGGTATAGATGTAAATATTCAACGTCAGACGCTCATCTTCACACAATCGGCCAAATCGTTTTGCTTGGTTTGGTTGACTTGCTCAAATAAGTGAGGCACTCAACTATCTCTGGTATGCCTTTGTACATGTTTATATAAAATGCTTATTTTGATATCAATACGAGACATAGTAATGCAGAGTCTGTGCCAAATAGGAAAATATCTATTGTTCAGTGCCAAGTCCCTGCTATATCTGGTTACACCCAGAATACCAGAGGAGAGCAAGCAAGATATTTTTAGATCAAAAAAATGCAGTCGGTGAAATAACAATCTGCAGCATACAAAGAGCCATTACTTAGCAACAGTGTATTCGTGCATGTGTGTGTGTGTTAAGCGACGACTGAAACATTTACGAGGTTTTTTACAAGATTTTGGCACCTCTGCGGAACAGAGTTGGGATGTGTCAGTGAGGTGTCGTCAGGGGAGGCAGGAGAGGAGGGGGCACCCTCCAGATTGAAAAAATCTGAGACAAAAAAATTAATCAAATGATTATATTCACCCTGTAGGTTGATTCTGCACCCATTGGATCTGTTCTGAGGTTATTTTTACAACTAACTTCAGGGTCACTGTGCGTACATTGGGTGTGTATTCTGTTAGCATGTTGCTTTTTCTGACACTCAGTCTCACAAAGGAGCATTCTTTAATCGCTGTTCATACACCTGCAGGCCCTTTCACATACGTACCCGACAGCACGTATGTAGTCAGGCGGCCATTTCTTTTTTTTACGGGGTACCTGACATGCTCTCTCTCTCTCAGGTTAATATAGCAGGTGTGGCTCAAGGGCTGCCTGAGGTGTGGACAGGGAGGGGACGTTGTGAACTTTAACTTGAATGGAGTAAAACTTCAACTTACCGGTGATTGAGTCTTTATTTCTCAAGCACTGACACAAAAATGCGTCGGGGGAAGGGGGTTGAGAGCCCAGTATTGACCTGACGTGTTAAAGCAAAGTTAAGGCTGTTATGTAATGATAAACCATGGTCACATTTTTTGACAAGATGTCAGACACTACCCATTGTACCTGGTGTTCTTCGGGTATACATCAACTATCCAATTTGTGAATCACAGCTTTAACGCAAACTCGCCATACCTCGATTTAGAATAATATTGTTCAATCAGCACTCGTCTTCATTCTTTTTTTGCAACTATGAGAGCGTCTCTGGGCTCAAATTATTGTAAATATTGCTTGAGTGGTTTCAGACATGGCAAAATATAATAACTAGTGATAAACATATATGAAGAGAAGTCAAGTAAAAGAGCCACAATTAAAAATAATGTTTATTCAGACAAAGTTTGTTTCATCTAACTGAATGCCTTCAAAAAAAAATTTGATCTGACAAAAATTATTTTACTTGCAGCCATTATGAATAGAAAACAAATGTGTGGTAAAAACCCATGACATCAACTTTTTGTCTTAGCGAGGTGGGAAGCCCCTGTGTGGTCCTCCTCGACCCCTGAAACCTCCTCTGTCTCCACGGAAATTGGGTCTGTTCCTTTCTCTGCCTCTGTCCCCACCTCTTCCTGCATTCGGTCCCCCACGTCCCCCTCGAGGCGCTCCTCCGCCTCGATCCGACTTCAGCTTGGGGATCGGGGACTTAGGCCTCAGCCTCTCTATTTCCTCGGTGCACCCAGACAGGTGTGAGTTGGGAATGTCAAAATACGAGACGTAAGCCTCGGGATTAAAGTTACTGTTTGTCAGGGTGGGGCCCACCGTCAGCCAGCCTGGAGAGAACGAGAGGCGGAAAAAGAGGGAAAGTATAAAGATAACCTTACGCATCAACAACATTGCAAACTGTCCCGATGACTGTCATGATTGTCAACTCACCCGGTCTTATGGTGGAATCTCGTCCAAATAGGTGCAGCCTTCTACGGCCCAAACAGAAATGCTCGATAATGTGGAAGATCTCAACAGGTTTCTCCACGTTGCCCATCTCGGGCTCCTCTGTGATGATCAGGTCTATGTCCACGTTGGCATGAATGAAATCTCCATCGGTACTTCTGCGGACTGTTCCTTTGATTCCCATCAGGCAGTGCTCCTGTAACCAAACAGGACCCCAGTTGTTCACACTGAACACTTCACATGCAGTTTGTGATATTGCAACTTGTGCTACTTTTCCAATGTCACAGTACAGTACGTGTCCCTCTACCTTGGTCCTCTGGAATACTGCCTTTGGGTCCAAAGCCTTGGTCTTGCCAGGATTGTTCTTGTTGGTCTTAATCCAGCAAATGTCTTCGCATCTTCTAAAGCCCCACTTCCTCAAACACTGAAACCATTGCGTACATGAGACTATAACATCCACACAGCACGTAAACATCATAAATCCCACATTTGTCTTGGCATGCTATCAGTGAATACAATTTCATCTGAGGGAATTAGGCCCCCCTCAAAGTACACAGAGAGTTGTACAACATACATGCAAATCTCGACAACTTTACACCAACCACTACTACACCTTAGTCAGTGGAGGAAACCCACTGTGACTCACACCACCATTCAAGTCATCTCTACATTTTTTTAATCATCAATTTGTCAGCCAACAGGCAGAGACAGGTGTGGGCTTAAAACAGAAACAGCCTGAAGAACTGAGGTATTTCCAATTTGAATTCCCAGGGTGTTTTGAGAGCAGGTGATGATGCTGTAGTTTACAGTACATTAACATTACACTGAGCAGCTGCGAAGATACACGTGACGCCAGACACAAAAACACCATGTACTTTCCAAAGTAAAGGCGTTTGACATGCCATTGGCCTTTGTTGTTTTTCAGGGATTTACTGACATTTGCCTCTTTCCACAAAGCCTTGTCTTTAAACTGGCTGTCAAAATTATGATCGGAACAAAACGAAGTACAGATCCAGGCACATGTCCCAAAGGTCTACCCAGTATTTACCATTCGGCCGAGGTCCAGGCCTTCTCCAGAGCCACACCAGAGAAACACAAAGGAGCGCAAAGCAGAGATTTCTTCGATCTCCAGCTTCATGATCTACAGGATCAGGACAAACAAGAGATGATAAGTCATCTATGCTGATTCGAACAATGCAAACAGGCTCAGTTTTACACACATCATCCCAGGTCCAGAAACGCTCCGTGTGGCTGATGCCCGATTCTCTGTAGTATTCTTCCAGTGGAGGCTCTAATAGGATAACGTCAAACTGGCACTTTAGATCCCTCAGGTCGAAGTTCTCTGGATCAGCTTGGAGATACCTGCACAAACACACAACAACGATCCAAGGAAGAAGTGTGTCCCTGGTTCACATTGTTCAACACCTTAGTAGGTTTCGTGTTGGGTGGCATACATGGGAGGGGTGTTGGTGGTGGAGATGAGTTCGTCCTTCAGGCGGATGAGCTCCCTGAGTTTAGGATACTCTTCAAACCGATCGGCCAATCCTACACGGCACAACGGACAAGGTTCACCACCACACATGACACATGGGAAGATTACACACGCATGGGTACACACCAACATCTCGGATGAAGTTTTGGGGTCGGTGTCCGGTATCTACAAAATGCTGGCAGTAGTCATTGTGAGGGTTCAGGCTCTGTGTTCCCTGAGAGAACATCACACAGTCATGGCTCAGGTATGAATGAGACATAGGATTAACATTTACAGCATGAAAATTAAACAGAGAAACATGTATTGCGTGCAATTACTTGTTCTGTCCTCACTGTGCTGCGCTGCGTTTTACCCGAGACACAAGGCTTCACGTCACACAGGTCATGCGCTCAGCAACAAAGCAGTGTTTGTCAAACCATTGTTGTAATTACAGTCTAGATTGACGCAATGGCTCACTCCCACTTAAAGAAACGTTTCTGCGTCACAGAAACAGTGATTTTCACAGGCGGATCTACAACGCCCACCCAAGAAAGATGTTTGCACTGTCTCCTGTTTAGCGTTTGGGTGTGGGTGACAGCTGACAGCTGGGCAGAGCCCAATGAAAATCTGCCTATATTGACATGACACCTGGGTTCAGTGTACAGTCATTAGGAAGGCTGGGGCGAAACATTTAATGTGTTTGCATGTAATGAAGTTTAACAATGGTTAAAAAGCTGACAGAGTAGCCTGAGTGCGTATGTACAGAACAAATCTTAAGTTCATCAGTGACGCTACTGTAATAATAATATCTACCCACCGTATTTCAAGTCAAGCTTCAAGTATGAAGCAACCCGAGGGTGCTGAGACAAACTCAAATGCACATACACACGCGTTCACAGGATTGCGCAGGAGATGTGCAACAGTACACATACAGTAACACACAAAAGAATTACAGGGGAAAAGCAACTGACATTATTGAAGCCGGTGTCGTTGAATGCAAACCGATCCATCCAGTTTGAACGGATATGAAGAAAAAGATAGCTAAGCTGTGTTCAACGTTCAACGTCAAAAGCTAAATCAATCTATCAACGATGGAATGAAATGCTTTGAAATCCAAATGCACAGATGTTGTGCAAGACAAAATGCTACTTGGTATACAGTATTGACATGGCGCCTACTTTTGAGGAATTTTCTTACTGTCGTTGCACGTGCTTAATAGGTGGTCGGAGATGATTGAATATGAACAATTGAAATATCTGATTCCACATCATATCGACATCAGTAGTTTGAGTGACATTTCTGACAGTGGGGTGTGAGTGTGTGCAAGTATGTCACTGCTGGGAAAGGAAGAGGGTCACATGCCTTACCTTGAGAAAAGTACTGGAATCCTTGTACACTTCCTCATACGGGTTGCCCTCATCTTGTGGCTGCACCTCAACCTCATCCTAACACACGCACGCACGCACGCACACATGCAGGCGAGCGCGCACACACACACAAACGATATCTTTGTTCATCCCAGTTTGGCTGTGAGTTATCACATTTGATTCTTTGATAAGTTTGCACAAGAGTAGGAACAAAGCAGCTCCACACATATTCTGGACGGCCTACAAAAGCACTGGAACATTTTAGCAGTGCTGCTGAAAATCTGGGATTGCGTTTCAGGGTACTGTGTGAAACTTGTGATTTGTTTATTGCAAAGATAGAGGGAGTGTCAACATAGTATGAGCCTCCCACCAAGGGGGAACTAGTGAAACACTTGAGCCAAAAATAAAAAGTGAAGAGCTGGTTTGGCGAGTCTGCGTCATCTTTCAAAACATGCTCTTAAAAATTACGTTTGATGGATAGACTTGACAGCTCGCTTCTTTCCTGTTTCATCTACTCAAGGTGTTTACACACAGCGGGTTGTGCTGGTGCAGGATATTCTGATTGGTCCAAATGTTTGGTAGCGCCTGAAAAATTACAGTTACCATATATTTGAATAAAATCTATGATACACCATCTTCCCCAGGTAAAAGCTCACCTTTTGCTCCTCCACATCTTCCTCCTTTTCTTCTCCCTCCGTCTGAGCTTTTCGTTTACATGATGAAGTCGCGCTATCAAATGAAGCCCTGTAAGGAAACCCCACAAATTCAAAGATTTCTCGCCAGACCTTGCCTGAAATAGGGCACACACTTACAACACAACGTTGCCGTGCAGAATGGACAAACACTGTCATTAGATTAGCAGTAATTCTTACCAGCAGGTTTCTCTTGTCTCTTCAATCTCCTTCAGCTCATCTTTGCTGTTAAGGACAGCACCAATGCTGTCTGCGCTCTCAGCACCTAACTAAAAACAGAGAAGGATTTGGGATTTATTTGCTGATTTCTAAAGTTATATGTTCAATGTGCAGATATCCTATTTATGTGTTTGAATTCCTTCACTTTACAATACTGGCAGAATTTCTAATTAGCGAATGCATCTGTCGTGCGTTTTCAGTCACATAACAATGACTACCTGCGTTTGAACCATCCTCTAAAACGGAGTAGCATTCCTGTATTATAGCTTCGCAAATATTTCAACAAAGGCAAAAGAGGACTGTCTGAGGCCAACTGAGCAGCAAAAACAAATAAAGGACAGCTTCGTCTTTGACTTCTGGAGAAACTGGTCGATGAATCAGCAGGCTTTCCTCCAAAGCTATCAATCATGCTTCAGACAGTATTCTTCACATCTTTGTGTCCTCAACCGGCCGCAATGGGGGCGTCTCTGCAGAGAAGTAACACTCTGAATCGGACCAGCCAGAGGGGACCTGCCATCGGGAAAGGCTACTGCAGCGCTGCAGAGGTTTTAATTCAATTCAAAACAAAAGATGCTCTGCCCACACTTAAGGTCTTACCTGTTGAGCCAGAAGCTGCCGTCTGAGTTTCTGCCGCTCTCGAATCTCCTGAAGTCGACTGTTCATTCTCTTTATAGGGTATCTTGCGCCCTCCGGTAGATCTCTATTAAAAGAAATATGGAAATAAATCGGATTTGTGAGTGTGTCAGTGGGGTGGCTACTCGCCGCTCGGAGTCAAATGTACGGGCGCGAAGTGATGACGTCACTGTCCACCGGTGTTGTACGTCTTGGCTGTTTAAAGAGCGCCCTCTAGTGGTTTCAATATGCACTGTTATTGACGTTTATAGCTATAAATAGTACAATAAAATACGATGCTATTGCTGCATTAATTTCTGACACAAGATTGACATTGAGAGAAATGCATGAAAAGAGATCAGCGAAGTACCTACCCACGCACATGAGGATTGGGTTCAGCATACATTGCACCATACTTCAAATAGAAGACAATGACGTTTTACCACCACGAGGAGGCGTTGATTGTTCATCTCTGCACTGCTTCAGTCAGACAACCACAAACACACGTGACAGAATAAATAATACAATCGTATCGACGCAGTTTAGCGTTCACCTGCCCTCCCATCTATTCAGGCATTTGAATATTTACATCGGGCACTAATGTAAATATTGAATCTGAATACTCCGTAGGAGAATATCCTTGGTAAGTTTGCCCTTTTAAGTTCCTGTGGTAATACAGTGCACGGCATCACTGAAATTATGAGCGCTGGCATACTGCAAAATACCTACAGTGATCGTGATCATACGCAGCATGGCTAGCTCAGGCGGATTTGAATTGTCATTTGTAGATGTTGATTTTATGGCTGTAGCTCATACATTCTGGGAAATACTTTCATGTGTGTTTTGTTTAAAACATGTTTTTAAA
>OMPJ01021176.1:0-24142 GCA_900312935.1 Carapus acus
TCCTCCTCTCCCTCTCTTCCTCATCTTCAATCTCCTCTCCCTCTTCGCCTCACTTGCACCCATCCACCCTTTCCTGCATCCTTGTCTGGTAAATGCATGTTACTAACTGGGCTTCTTCCCCAAAGTGTTGTCTTATGCTCTATTATCCCGTAGCTGGCAAGTAGAACACCACCAGTGATGATGGACCTGCGAACATCTGGGTCCTGCTCCTACTACTGCTGTGCATCCCTACACCTGTGTCTGTCTCTCTCTGCCTCTCTACCTCTCTCTCCTTCCCTCTCTCTCCCAACCCGAGCGGTCAGGGCAGTTGACCGCCCACCTGTAGCCTGAGGAGCACTACCTGCTCCATCCTGTAAAGCGCCCTGAGATAACTCCTGTTATGATTTGGCGCTATACAAATTAAATTGTATTGTATTGTATTGTATTGGCAATAAAAGATTCCTGACTCCTGATTCCCTGATTCCTGATACTTAAACTCCTCCACTTGAGGCAGGATCTTCTCTCTAATCCGGAGGGTGCAAACCACCATATTCAGGTTGAGAACCATGGCCTCAGATTTAGAGGTGCTGATTCTCATCCCGGCCATCTCACACTCGGCTGCAAACCGCCCCAGCACTTGCTGGTGGTCCTGGTCTGACGGCGCCTACAGTATAACATCATCTGCAAAATGCAGCGATGAGATCCTGCGGTGCCTAAACTGGACCCCCTCCAGGCCAAGGCTGCGCCTAGAAATCCTGTCCATATAAAGAATGGACCAGTGACAAAGACATCCCTGCCGGAGGCCAACAGGTCAGACTCACTGCTGGCAATGCAAACCAGGCTCCTGCTCCGGTTGTATAGACTGCACGGCCGTTAGTAAGGGGCCATGGACTCCATGCTCCTGGAGCACCCACCACACAGCACCACGAGGGACCCAGTCGAATGGCCTCTCCAAGTCCACAAAGCACATGTGGACTGGTTGGGCTAGCTCCCATGATCCTTTCAGCACTCTGCGGAGAGTGTAGAGCTGGTCCAGTGTTACACGGCCAGGACGGAACCCGCATTGTTCCTCTGGATCTGAGGTTCCACTATCGGCCGGATTTTCTTCTCCAGTGCCCTGTAATAGACTTTCCCGGGGAGGCTTAAGAGTGTGATCCCTCTGTAATTGGAACACACCCTCTGGTCCCCCTTCTCAAACAGAGGGACCGCCACCCTGGTCTGCCAGTCCAAGGGCACTGTCCCCGACTGCCATACAATGTTGCGGCGCGTCAGCCATGACAGCCTGTGAGGTACTCAGGGTGGATCTGTCCATACATGCCGCCCTGCTACTGTGGAGCTTCTTAACCACCTCGGTGACTTCAGCTTGGGTGATGAGCGAGTCCACCTCCGAGTCCCCAGCCTCTGCTCCTCTGTGGAAGACATGCCAGTGGGATTGAGGAGATCCTCAAAGTATTCTCGCCATCGTCCGACCACATCCTCAGTTGAGGTCAACAGCTCCCAGCCTCCACTGTAAACAGTGCTGCTTTCCTTTCCTGAGGCGCTGGAAGGTTTGCCAGAACCTCCTTGAGGCCGACAAATAGTCATCCTCCAGGGCCTCCTCGAACTCCCCCCAGACCGGAGTTTTAGCTTCAGCAACAGCACGGGCTGCCACACGCTTGGCCTGCTGGTACCTGTCAGCTGCCTCAGGAGACCCACAGGCCAGGTGAGCGTGGTGGGCCACCTTCTTCAGCTTAACTGCATGCCTTACTTCCGGTGTCCGCCTCCAGGTTTGGGGATTGCTGCAGCAACAGGCACCCGCGGCCTTATGGCAACAGCTTCGGGCTGCTGCTTCAACAATGGAGGGGGAAAACATGGTCCATCCGTACTCTATGTCTCCAGCCTCCCTCGGGGTCTGTTTGAGGTTCTTCCGGAGGTGGGAGTTGAAGATCTCTCTGACAGAAGGCTCTGTCAGATATTCCCAGCAGACCCTCACAATGCGTTTGGGCCTGCCAGGTCTGTCTGGCTTCCTCCCTCGCCTGCGGATCGAATTCCCCACCAGGTGGTGATAGGTTGACAGCTCTGCCCCTCTCTTCAAGTGTCCGAGACGTGTGGCCGGAGGTCAGATGCTACGATTACAAAATCGATCATCGACCTCCGGCCTTAGGTGTCCTGGTGCCAAGTGCACTGATGGACATCCTTTTGTTTAATCATGGTGTTTGTTATTGACCAATTGTGACTACCACAGAAGTCCATCAACAAAACACTGCTCGGGTTCAGATCAGGGAAGCTGTTCCTCCCAATCACATCCCTCCGGCACTATTGTCATTGCCCACATGGGCGTTGAGGTCTCCCAGTAGAACTATACCTCTCTAGTACCTCTCTAGTAGATCTAGTACCTCTCCGAGGACATCCAAGAAGGCCCGGTAGCATATGGGCTGTTTGGCCCATATGCTTAAAAAACAACAGTGAGAGACCCGTCACCTACCATCTACACTCTTTGACCCTCTTTTTTGCTCCAATGACCAATCTCTCATCTTACAACTTCATCTAACTTTCTCAAGAACTCAAATTCATGAACCTGTCAGTGGCTCTCCTCACCTCGACCTCTCTTTTCAGTTGATATGATAGAGAGAGGGAGAGCGGACTTGTGTGTAAAGGAGAACAAATGAAAAACTCAAAAGTTTAGGAACAACAGAAGGGAATGCATATTGTTGTACTGGGGTACACATGAAAAGAACAGTTATTTTGACAGAACACTCTGTGAATAGAGAGGCCAGGCAGAGTCACAGTCAGGCTTGTATGTTTGAAGCTAGAAATTGACATCCAATGAAATTGTTGGATGTTGTCAGAGCCCATGCCCCACAGGTTGGATGGACAGGATTTCTGGAGTAAGTTGTCTGAAGTTGTAAACCGGTGTTTCTTAACCTTTTTGAGCCACAGAGCCACTCACATTAGAAAGATCACAAGGCACGCCATCTCACAAAAATGTCTCTCAAAGTACATGTATTGAAACATAGAGAAAATCTTAGAAGATGATTGGCATCAAATGAACCGCCTTAAGCTGGTTTAACTCATATTCATCAATCAGATTTCAGTTTGTACAGTTTGCACATGTTAACAACATGTCTTCAGAGCAAACTAAGGTTAGACATAGAGTACCACAGGGCTCCGTACTCTGACTTATTCTGTTACAGGTAGGCTGTAGCAAGTTGCTAAAGCCTCTCCAGCTGGTTCAGAACGCTGCAGCACGTCTACTGACAGGAACTAATAAAAGAGACCACATCTCCCTAGTGTTAGCCTCTCTGCACTGGCTGCCTATAAAATCAAGAATAGAATCTGAAATCTCTCTCCTCACTTACAACGCGCTCAATAATCACCATCATACCTTAAACAGCTGATTTTGCCCTATCATCCAACCAGAGCTCTGCGATCTGAAAACACAGGTTTACTGGTGATTCCTAAAATCAGTAAGAGTAGAATAGGGGGCAGGGCCTCTAGCGATTAGATTCCTGTCCTGTGGAACCATCTTCCAGCTTCAGTCCAAGGGGCAGATACCCTAACTGCTTTTAAGAGTGGGCTAAAAACTTTCCTTTTTGATAAAGCCTATAGTTAGACAAAACTGTGCGTCCAGAATTATATGACGCACTGAGCTTTCCTCTCCTCCTCTTCCTCCCTCTCCGCCTCACTTGTATTCCTTACCCGCATCTCTGTCTCGTAAATACATGTTACTATTTGGGCCTCTACCCCAGAGTTTTGTCTTGTTCAACCCGCAGCTGGCAGCTAGAACACCACCAGTGATGATGGACCCCCAAACATTTGGGTCCTGCTCCTACTGCTGTGCATCCCTACTACTACTATCCCTACTCCCTGCTACACAGACCCACAAATCTATTAATATGCTAAACCTGTGTATCAGAGGCAGGGTTCACAACGTATGGAAAAAGTCACCAATTTTACCATTACTATGCATGGTTTAAGTATGAATGTCTGTTGATTGATAAGAAATTTATGTTTTTTTATCACATAATTTAGAGACGCTTGTTTTCCAGAGCCAAAACAGATCAAAACCATTCTTGTTATTTCAAATGATAAAAATCATTTGCGATACAGGCAGGTTGAGTCACAAGCTACATCACGGAACATATTTAACTCATATTTTGAGGTACCACTGTAGTACTACATATCATACTATGGGAAGAACAATGGTAAGAATTCCCAACATCTCACAAGATGCCCCACATCTTCGAGTATGCCTCACACCTTAGGTGATCCTTGCGTGCGCAGTTTTGGTGACCCCTTGTTTAAGGAGTGGCTCTGTCTGAAAGACAGAGGGCTGAGCTGGAGCTTGCAGAGATAAGGATACTGAGGTTTTCTTTAGGAGAAACCAGGTTGGACAGATTCAAGAGTGAGACTATCCAAGGAGCAACGTAGGTGGAGCTATTTAGGGAGAAGGTCAGAGGCAAGATTGAGATGGTTTGGTTAGGAGGAGAGGAGATCAGTAGATGAACTGAATTGGAAGTTGAAGATGCAGCCAACTGGTAGGAGGATAAGAGGAAGACCACAGAGAAGGTTCATGGATGTCGTGAAGGAAGACAGTAGGAGCAGGATAGTCACCTGTGGCGACCCCTGAACAGAGTAGCCAAAAGAAGAAGAAGAATCATAAGAAAGGACATAAAAGCTCAAATGGGAGTGGCTTGGTAGCGGAAATGTGTCTTTTTTTCCACATTTTCTAAAGTAATCCCACAATTTTACGTTCTAAATACAAAATAGAGGACATCAGCATGAATACATATTATGTGCACAGTTTCAGTCAGATGCTTACGCACACTCATCGATTTAACAAATCGATGTTAAATTCTGACCATAGCTGAAAATGTTTTTGTCTCTACAGATATCTCACCTCCTGAATGATGACTTCCTTTTGTGGTAAGTGAGTGAGCAGGCCACTGTGTTGTACCCCCTCCAAGTTCTGCCACAAATCAAGAAAGCTGTTCCTCAGCTGCAGCTGGGAAATTGGAGGGGCCACAATATCAAACCCTGGAACGTCCACCTTTGCAATCACCACTGGGGAGGTGTCAAGTTGCCTACACTGTAGAATCTCTTGCGGCCTCGAACTTTCCCCGCAGTCCTGATAGATGAGGGCTATTCATACAGACAAACAAATGCTTGCAAATAAAGTCAGTTGGCATTTTGTTTATGCAATGCTTACACAAGAATACCAGATATAATTTCAGGAGATGTTACGATTCCCACAACTGGATAATGCATCATCTAACAAGAGTATGTGTCTGAGTGTGTCTTTACTGCTGGAAGGTTACATTTACAAACTACATCCTTGACTTTGGACAGTGTTTTGAGGCAACGCCCATTACTTACCTCTCATGCTATGCCAATGGTCTTAATTGTATAATTTCAAGTCTGTGAATTTCAATGTTTAATCCTATTTATCATTTGCGGTATTCGATACTGCATATTTTGGTATTGATCCGATACCAAGTATTTACAGGCCAATATCGCTGATACTGATACCAATACTTTTTAATAAATAAGGTGAAAGCGTCATTGACTAAATCTTAATAAATTTTCATGACCTCAAGTGTTTTAAGTGACATTTCATATTCTTAATCATCAAATAGTTAAAACCCACGACAGAATTTGGACAAATTCATAATTAAGTAGAAAATGCTTTGTTATCAAAAGATTTTCGGAAAAAATCAGTTGAGTGCCAAACTCATTTGAATTACAGATTTTACTGAGGCCTTAGCATAAGTCATACTATTCTAGTTATCTTAAGTAATAAATCAACTGTTTCACTTTGTTACTTTGGACATTCTCTGCCGTGCTGGAGGGACTCTGCCAATGACCTCTGCCTGCTGACTGAGGGTCTTGCAGCAGGGACAAAGGGTGGGGGATTTCTCTCCTCACGCCTCTGTTTTGGTAGCTCTATGTTCTCTTTTGGATGTTTTTAACATATTTACATAAATTGATAGTATTTCCACATCACCCGATCATCTTTTTATAAATCCCACATTCTGCTGGTGTCTCGTTTTCGGCCTGAAAATACAGCTAGACAGTGATCCTCCTCCTCTCTGTCAGTCTTCTGTTGTATACTCTCAATGCGTGTGCTAATAAACCTGAGCCGGCAACTTTTTTGGTGGTGCGTCTAAGTCATTTGACGTGACGGCGTAACATCTAAACACAAGCGGGGGCAGTAGGTGCGTCTTCCGAAAATTGGTGACGGGTGAGAGAAGGTGCCACATTATTTTATTCACATACGACTGAAGAGTGAGTGGGACATTGCTCTATGTGTCTAGCCAGCATTCCTCATTATTTGCCCGGATTCATGTGAAATGGCAATGCAATCTAATTGCTTGTACAGGTTTTATTTGACAATTCATGCATTGTTGTAGGAGTTATTTGAGGGAGTGTACCATACGGTACCTTCATAAATTCCTCACCAGTGCTGTTGACAATATATTGGCTGCTCTGACAGCTTTCACCATTCCTCATTGAACTGCTGTAAAAGAAATTCACAACAAAGAAAAATAGGATTTAGAAATGATTGATGCACAGACAAAACAGTTCATCTTAACACTCCTGTGTTTGTCTCTGTGCACACATGCTATCTGTGCACAGTGGAGTCTGTTCTCACCTGAACCTTTGGCTGTCCAAGACTGCAGCATCCATAGATGTAAGATGTGACACACTTGTTTCCTTTGTGCTCTCCTGTACGCTGCAAGCAGCAGCAGTGTATTGTGTCAGCTTCTCCATCTCTTGGCAATGAATCCCATGTGTCCGGTAAGTCAGCGTCTGGGTAATTGCTTTTTGATGCTCTTTAGAGACATCGGACTTGTTGACATTCCTCCTCTCATCTCCTTCGGTTCTCTGCACTGGATCTATTCGGTTCACATTGTGGCTGCTTTTACCACCATTGCTTGACACCACAGATCTAGAATTGTGTAGAATGTTCAGTGCTGGAGGGGGATATCCATGTGGAAACATATCCAACAACAGGCTTTTTTTATCAGTGTGTGTCACAGGTGAAGTTTTGTGAAGTTATTTGTGAGGAAGGATTTTATGTTGACCTGGATCTGTGATTGGCAAACTATAAACCCTTGTTGGGTACAAGTGGCCTGTGTGGCTGTAAAATACATGGCCGTTTTTTCCCTGTTTCCTGTAATACCAAAGCTTTCCAGCCGATAGTGCAATCCGTGCGCAAGGAATTGAAGCCAAACCAACTGCCACCCTACTTGTGGACGCAGACCCTCACTGTCTCCCTGAGAGACACAGTATGGCCCCTCAGACAAAGGTTTTGCCAAACCCTGACACCAGAGCTCTCTCACTCAAGGTCATCGCTCCTCAAGATCTCTACCACTTGCATCTTTAACTGTTGCATCACTATCATGCACTTGGCTCTGCTGACTTTCACTTCTCTTCTTTTTAGTCGTATAGTATAGTCTCATATCATTCTCATCAATATACTTCCTGCTTGGAGCTCCCACGTTACAGGGGCTTACAGGGGCAGTTCTTTTTCAAATCAAGTCAAGTTTAATTTGCATAGCACCAAATCACAACAGAAGTTATCTCTAGGCGCTTTACAAATTGGAGCAGGTAGTGTTCCTCAGCGTGTAAACAGTCAAAGTCTATGAGATGGACAAACAGAGACCCAACAAATCCCCAATTAGCAACAGTGGCGAGGAAGATCTTCCTTTAAAGAGAAGAAATCTCAAGCAGGCCAGGCTGCAGGTGGGCGGCCAACTGCCTTGACTGGTTGGGTAGAAAGAGAGACAGACACAGGTATAGGGATGCATAGGTGTAGGGATGCACAGCAGTAGGAGCAGATGTTTGGAGGTCCGTCATCACTGGTGGTGTTGTAGCTGCTGGCTGCAGGTTAATAAAGTAAAAAGATTCTGGGGAAGAAGCCCCATTAGAAACATGCATTTATGGGACAGAGATGCAAGTAAGGGATGGATGCAAGTGAGGCAGAGAGGAGATCGAGTGAGGGGGAGAGAAAAGCTTAGTACGTTGTTTAATTCTGGCTGCATAGTTTTGTCTAAATATCAGCTTCACAGAAAAGGAAAGTTTTTAGCCCAATGAATGAATTAGCTTTTCAGCATCTTTTAGTGACAGCGTGTGCCTAACCTTAGCAATGTTATGTTATGAGAGAAGGCGGCTCCTGACATTTCTTTAATGTGGGCATTCAGTGACAGGTCTTGATCGAAGATAACTCCCAGATTTTTTATGGTGGTGCTGGAGGCCAAGGTAAAGCCATCCAAAGTAGCAATATCATTACATAACGAGTTTCTTAGGTGCTCTGACCTACAACAATAACTTCAGTTTTATCTGCGTTGAGCCACTGAAAGTTATGGGTCATCCACGTTTTCATGTCCCTAAGACAAGCCTGAAGTTTAGCCAGATGGTTGGTTTCCTCAGGTTTCACTGATTAATACAATTGTGTGTCATCAGCATAGCAATGGAAGTTGATAGAGTGTACGATGCCACCAAGAGGAAGCATATATAGGGTGAACAGAATAGGTCAGAGTACGGAGCACTGTTGGACTCCATGTCAAACCCCAGTGTACTCAGATGACACGTTATCATGTACAAACTGTACAAACTGAAGTCTATCTGATAGATATGACTTTAACCAGTTTAAAGTGGCTCATTTGATGCCGATCAGATCTTCTGGCCTCTTTAGAAGGATCTGATGGTCGATGGTGTCGAATGTGGCACTGAGATCTAGAAGAACAAGCACAGAAGCAAGACTTTTATCCAAAGCGGTTAGGAGGTCATTTGTGACCTTCACCAGTGCCGTCTCGGTGCTGTGATGCATTCTGAAACCTGACTGAAATTCCTTGAATAAACTATTGCTTTCCCCAAGATCTTAGAGAGGAAGGAGGTTAGAAATAGGTCTGTAGTCAGCTAAGACCCCTGAATCAATGGTGGGTTTAATCAGAGCAACTTTGAAAGACTGTGGTATGTAGCCAGCTAATAGAGGCATATTGATCATATTAAGTACAGATGTTCCTATTGAGAGAAGGACTTCTTTGAGCAGGCTAGTTGGAACAGCATCTAACATACAGGTTGTTCAGTTAGCTGAAGAGATCATCATGGTTAATGCAGGGAGGTTGATAGGGGAGAAGCAGTCTAGGGATGGACAAGGTTAAAGGGACCCTTGGCCCTGGGCTAGATCTTGCGGGTGTCTGTGTGACTCAGAGCTTATTTAGTTTCTTATTGTTAGAACCTCGTCATTGAAGAAGCCCATTAAGTCATTACTGTTAAGATCAGCAGGGATATATGGATTGGTAGATTCATGACTCCGAGTCAGCTTGGCCAAGGTGCTTAAAAATAATCTTTGGGTTTTTTTTTATTTTCCTGGATTAGTGAGGAATAGTAGGTGGCTCTGGCCTTACAAAAGGCCTTTCTATAAATTCATAAATTCTCAGACTGTCCTGCCAGGCTAAGCGAGAATCATCCAGTTTAGTTGTGCACCAGATCCCCTCAAGTTTACGTAAGGTTTTCTTTAGTTCACGGATGTGTCTATTATACCATGGAGCCCGTCTCTTCTGTCTTATCGTTTCCCTCTTTAGGGGCGCAGCAGCATGAAGAGTTGTGCGCAATCAGCTGGTTGCATTATCAACTAGCTTGTCTGTAATAGAGGGAGTAAGACTATCGAATGACTCCATTGTTGGAGTGAGACGAAGGGCAGATGGAATGGCTTCCTTAAATCTGGCTACAGCACTGTCTGACAAACATCTGGAGATGACTGTTTTGGTCAGAGGTGTGTAATCATGTAGACGGAATTCAAAGGTTACTAAGAAATCATCTGAAAGAGCAGGATTATGAGGGAAGACCACAAGGTTCTCAATAATAATACTGTGAGTTAAAACAAGGTCGAGAGTGTGATTAAGGTAATGAGTGGGTTTACTGAACAGAGAGAAGCCAGTACAGTCCAGCAATGAGAGAACGGCAGTGCTAAGACTATCCGCCTCATCACCACATGAATGTTAAAATCTCCAACTATAATCACGTTATCTGTCATGATAACTAGGGATGATAGGAACTCTGAGAACTCTTAGCTGCTCCCCTCAGGGGCCATCAAAGCAGACAATCCCATTCTATTTACTTCTACCCTTGAATCATCAACTGAAACACCAACTGCCCGGATGTTATCCCCTGCACATGGATGAACCACTTCAATCCTGCCTCCCTTACCTTATCCCCAAACCACCACCCATTAGCTGTTCCTCTGATGGTCTCACCTGCAAACCTCAATTTACGCATATTGTATAAATGTGACTGTTGGCATTCCTAGATAATGCTTCATTGACCTGTTTTTACAGGCAAAGGCTGTACACGTAGTATATTCTTAACGCGTGTGTGTGTGCGTGCGTGCATGTTTGGTGTCTACATGTGCCTGTGTTGTGTTTTGATAGATAAAACGTGCCAATCTCACCCTCCACTTGTGGACAACAATGGCGTTGTGTTGGTCAGATGATTACTTGGGGGGGAAATGTTTGTTGTTTTGATTGGAGTGTAGGCCTTTGTGGGCTTTGGTGAACCTGGTTAAAAAAATGAACAGGGAGAGAGAGAAGTATTGTCAGTCCCCCGGACTTTCATAAATCATATTGTCTGTGACAGATCTTACTTAGTGTAAATATGCCAACACCAACAATCACTCATCATTAGTACATGCATTCCAATATGAATTTGACCTACACCAAGATATACAGTTCTCCCAATCATTCTTATCTGAATCACCTGATGCCCCTTCCATTTTACTCTCCCTTTGATTTTCCATTTTTTAGTCTTGTTTATTCTGTTATTTGCCCTGTAGTGACAAGACATTGAGACTCTGTTATGGCTCCCTGGCAGGGACCTACGGGTGTGTTGCTGGCCCTTCTCTGGGTCATTCAATTCCATTCTGACCATAATGTTGTCCATCTGCTACCTATGTACTGTGGGGCTGTGCTGCAGAGGGGACAAAACCCAGCCACATGACTTACATGTGTAAAACAGTGGTCCCCAAATAGTTTTGTTTGTTTTGCTGACAGAGGAGGGTTTATGATATGGTTGTGCGTTCTGGGTAATAAAAAGAATTCATATACAGAAATGTAAAATGTAAATATTCAATTTCACATTTTTTACTCCTGTGCATTATTCAAACTGTTACACTATTATTCTACCAATACCAGCTCACCATAATGAAGAATCAGTGGGGGCAAGAGTCATCTTGCCGACAATAGAGCTGTATGTGGGAGAGAGGAAAATGTTTTCCTTTTCGAAATAAAACACAAGGAATATACATATGGTTTTTACGGTTATTTTTTTTTTTATTGCGTCCCGGTACACAATGGTCACCAACCTGGTACCGTTCTGTGGCCAAGTGGTAAGGGGTCAATGGTCAAGACAGCACTTTAAGGCACAGATTGGTCCATCCTCAAGGAATCTAGTGACACCATTGATTAACTTACAAATGTAGTGTGTTGCTAAAATGAAACATGGCATGGCAAAGTGAAACATGGCATGGAAACATGCCATCATTGTCCCTGAGTCAAAATGTAATGCGGTATTGTTCCGAATGTAGGACAGTATTTTTTCCCGGGAAATCCCATTTGAAAAAGTGGGGTTGTCTTATTTTCGGGGACTAGGCTTTGATTAAGGTGCTTCATGGACTGCAGTTGTTCACTTTTTGCTGACTGCAGATAGAAAGCTGAAATCAGGTGGCAGATGTAGAAACTGCAGGTTTCACATTCAACTCTCTGCAGAGATGTGGAAAACATTTTTGATGATTTGTCCATTGAATTGATTGAAACTGCCCCATTGTAGCCTGGCAAAAGGAAAACAAGGGCTAGCAAAACTGGACTGACAAGAGTGTGCACTGGAAAGTTGAGCATGGAATTTTTCCAGTGTACAATGATCGGCTCAACGCAAAAAGTCTTAATGGAGCAACCATTGGGCTAGTGCAATTATTGAAAAAAATATTGTCAACATCTTTTAAACAAGGTCAAGAATCCAGCTTAGTTTGCGAGAATGAAAGTACAAAATCAAGAGAAGACATGGAAAGTATTGCTATTACACAATCCATTGTGTTCTTAAACCAAAACCTGTTACTCAGGTTAAACAAATGAATGTATGTCTGTTTGAACAATGGGTTCTTCTCCTATCAACAGTACAAATTAATGCTGAATAATCCATTTTTTCTACCTTTGCAGAAGCAAAAACAGAGTAGGGATGCATGTTAGACAATAACCACTTCAACTTTAAATTGGAATAAAATACGATGACAAGACAAACATTAAAGATGTTCATGATCCTTCAACAAGTACCAATACAGTTTTATTTTACTCCTTTCTTCCCTCTCCCTTGAGGATCAATTGAGTTTGTAGATACAGTATGTGTGATTGTGATTGTGTGTGTATATTGTTTTGTCACCCAATGTCGCATTTTCACATACAGTTTAACTAATTAAACAAATTATGTAAACACATGTAGAGAATTCTAGTCATATTTCAGTGCTGTGCTCTTACTTTCTGTTTGTTGTGTTGATGCTGGCCTCTTCTTCCTCATCGATCGATAAAATCGCGAGTTTCTGCGAATAGGTTCACTGGTGAATTCGGTACTAGGGTCGTCGTCGTCATCTCGCCGCCCATGGCTGTTAGTGATTACAGCGACTGAGGATCTTTCTGGAGTTTCCTGTAACTTCCGCCCACTCTTGAATTTGAACAGAGCAGTCATAGACATGGCAATAGATTCCCTTTTCATAGATATGCTGTAGGGAGGCTCCTGCTCACTCTTACTCTGAATTAACCCCAAAAAAGATCCAGAGAAAATTCATCCTGAATCCAAGAGAGTATCCATGACTGACGAGAAATTAATCTTGACGAGACACAAACAGATTAAAAATAAAACGATCAGAGAAGAGAAGACACACTTGTTGAAGTATGGTCAACATCGATGATTCTCTTAATGACTAACCACATTCGAGAAACTTAAAGGTTGTACTTGCAGAACAGGCTTATCATCCCCACTGTGATTCACTCTCTCCAGAGTTCATTCCTCCCCCTCCTCCTTTTCATGCTGAGAAATACATTCCTTGACTCCAACTGGTTTTACCTGTTTTGCAACATAGGAAGCTATTTTCCGGGGCTGAGTCAAAAGTATTCATCATTTGATTTTATACAGGAGGATTGTGTTCAGCTAAAATTAAACATGGGATATTCATATTTTTTGCACAACAAGGTGCACTTTTAATCCTTAAATTTTCTCAAATATCCAGTGCACCTTATGTGTGAATTTGTGCTTATTGACTGAAAAGAAATTTATGTGGTAGACAACCTTGTTGAAGGCAGAGCTATTGTCAATAAAGAGGATCCTGTCGTAGGACTATTTATTTTCCAGGTAGGACAGGGTGTTGTGAAGGGGGCTACAATGGCTTCTGAGGTGGAGTTGTTGTGCCTGCAGGCGTTTTACAGGGGGTTGGTGGTGACTGGTATGCCAGCAGCCAATTAACATTCATGATTCATCATTCCTGCTGAATCACCTGTTCAGAGGCAGGACCCAGATGTTTGGTCCATCATCGCTGGTGGTGTTCTAACTGTGGGCTGTGGGTTAAGAAAGCGCCAGACAAAGACTCCGGGGAGGAAGCCCAATTAGTAACATTCATTAACGGCACATGGATGCAAGTGAGTCGGAGAGAGAAACCACCAGACAGAACTTGAGAACCACCTAAGTCAGCCACAGTGGATGGCTGCATGGCTGCCATTGGCATTCTCTCAGGAGGTCTTTGTGTGCCTCCAGTAGTGAACCTGTTTGGTGAATCTACTGCCCATGATGTTCCAGTTACTCATGGGGCTTTATTTGCTCATCACTGCCCCTTGCATGTCTTTGCTTGTGTTCATACTCAGTTTAAGCCGTTTGTGAAATGTCAAAATTTTGAACTCTCCTCAGTGGTACCTCAATTTTTTTATTCATACTGTTAGCCAGATGGAGCCACTGAGAGTTTTTGGGGTGGCACACCGGGGCTTGTCTTTGTCTTTTAATCCATTGACTTCCGCGAGTTGTTGGTCAAGAGGGGACTGTCTGGACTCCCCATCGGTCGGCGCTGATTGGACACTGCTGCGCACGCGTCGTCTCCTTTGCGAACCTGGAGCGCGTCGCGCCGCGGGCGCGCCCCCGTGAGACTTGAACGCGCTTCTCCAGCACCGAGGTAGGGAAGCGAGGAGGCACCGAAGCGAGAAAAACGGACTGACGCATCGGAGGAACGACCAAGATTCCCCGTGGAACATTCGAGGGTGTGACAAGAAACATGAACGAGCAGCGTGTCCGCGGGAGTTGATCCAGCCGCGCAAAAGACGTCAGTGTGGTACGTCTCTCCTCCATTTGATAAATTGATACTCCTAGTAGCAGCAGACTCAGTGATGGAGGTACGTGTCTGCTACATCGCTGTTGTTGGGATTTTGTGGTTCCCTTCACCATGACTAGTTGCTCGTCGCCCTCGATCTCCATTTCCAGTTTGTGTTCTCTGCGTGCTGCAGGCCACGTCGGTCGTATTTTGACAAGCCCACACCGCCGAGCCGCGTCGTGCCTGGTGCAGTGTTTCAAATGGGCGCACATCTCAGCCCCGTGGTCTCAGTGAGAGTATCAGCATCAACTCCAATTACATTGCGGGGATCTGTAATGTACCTTCTATGATGGGTACATTAATTGCGTATTCCACAGATTTGGAAAAATAGCAACTCATATATGCATGACGTAATTAATTTCGAGAGGTGGAAAAAAATCACAAGCGCATCCATCCGGAAAATGAATTAATAATTCGTCTATCTGCGAGGCCGCAATGGGCTTTGCTCTACAGACATTCTGCTCACAAAGAAACTGATTTTAAACGGGCACAGGCCACACATAGGCAAACCGATAGAAGCAAGATTGGAGGAGAATGTCAACCAACCCATGTGAGCACTGTGGCAATTGGAAACTGAAGGTTATCAACAGTCAGTGAAGGTCTTGGACTGGGTGGAGCCTCAGGAACCATACTGTACCCTCCTTTGTGATGAAAAAAAGCAAGAGAATATCGTAAATCAAATATATTTGACAATGTTTTGGCTTTCTGTGCATTGTACCTCTCAGGCACCATTTGTATTGAATGTGGACCTGTTCTATGTTTACATTACTTCTACCACTTTCCTCATGATTTTCTTCCCAATCAAACGTTGGTTGCATTTGACAATGTGAAGTTGTATTAGGGAATTTGAGGTTATTTTTCTGGAGCATTGTTCTTCTCAATTTAACAGCATTGTTATAGAGCTGAAATTGATCTTGCACATCTCACTGTTGCGTGAACTGCTGTAGGTTTACTCTTTCAACACATCTCACTGCTGCTCATTTTGCTCAAAATAACACTGGAAAGTCACTGTTGCATGTCAATGTCAGGTTCACAGTCAGAACCTCTCACCAAGAAAGAGGCTTAATGCAACAACTATTTTCACATTGTGCTGTTTGAAGCATACTCACCTGATTGACAATAGAATAGAAATAACATGAAATAATGGTGCGTGTTTGTTTGAAAATGTAGTCATAAATGTGAGCAACAATAAATCATGAATGAATCTCCATGAAATATTTATCTTGTCGATAAGGAAGACATCATAGCTGCACATCACATAACGTCATAAATCTGGTGCGAAATGATGATATTCAAATACAGTTCATGAGGAAGTGGGCCATTCTTTCACCAAGCAGAACTTCTGCCACAGCTTTGATTTTCCAATGTCCTAGCTTAGCACATTGGCCTCCACTTTGAGGACTTTGAGAAATCGTAGGAGGGGACCCTGTGCCTCCCAACATCTCTCTCTCTCTCTCTCTCTCTCTCTCTCTCTCTCTCTCTCTCTCTCACACACACACACGCACACACACACACATACACTCTTGTGTTTGTTACTTGGAGTGCCTCCCTGTAGATTGTGCCCAGTTGAAAATGGCGTCACTCTCCCTCCTCCCTTTCATTTCTCCCTCATCTGTGGGGTCCGGAGGGCTTTGTGAACATCCATTCACACCAAATGTAAGTACTGCGCAGGCACCCCTTTTCCAACAGGCAAGATGCTCTGTAGTCGAGTGCACACAGATAGAGGAGGAAGAGAAGGAGGGAAGTGCAAAAGAGCACACAGGCGCGCATGCACACACACATACGCACACACACACACACACTCAATCCATGGTGGGTGTCAGTTCCACTGTAAATGTGTCAACACTGACAAACTACAGGTATTACTGGATCATGTGTTTAGGCAAATGGTTTGGTTTAGCACATGCTGTTATTGACGGATGCAGAGAAACTAATTCATGCTTTTGTTACCTCCAGGCTTGATTACTGTATTTCTTTATTAGCAAGCTGTAGCAAGTTGCTAAAGCCTCTCCAGCTGGTTCAGAACGCTGCAGCACATATATTGACAGGAACTAAGAAAAGAGACCACATCTCCCCACTGTTAGCCTCTCTGTACTGGCTGCCTATAGAATAGAGAATAGAATTTAAAATTCCTCTCCTCACCTACTGTCATGGTTTTGGGTAAATGCCGGACCCACATGCAGTGAAAACCCTCAGGGGAGAGAGGGTGATACAATGTTTATTTCCAATAAGCAGTGGTGGATAGGGTGGTCCTGGTGGATAGTCCGCTTAGGGGTCGAGGGGTGCAGTGTTGTGAGTAAAGGTGTGAGCCTGAGGAGAGAGGGGAACAGTCGACAGGGCTGGAAACTTGCACGCGCTAGAGTCACTGGGAAAAACCTGGGGATACAAGGGAGAGGATAATCTCAAGTTGTTCAACAAACACAGAGAGTAGCTCGGACGTAGCCGTGGTGTTACCACTTGGATATCGCTCAGGCGCTGCACTGCTGGCAACTGGCTCCTTTATCCTGTTGGAGGGTGATGAGTGCAGGTGTGTTGCACACCTGCACATGATCAGGCCTCATCACGCCCCGGTACCGTGGATGCCCTCTGGTGGAACCTAAAGGAAAGCCAGCTAAAAACACCCCTGCCCTGACACCTACAAGGCGCTCAATAATCAGGCACCATCATATTTTAAAGAGCTGATTGTGCCTTATCCTCCAACCAGAGCTCTGCGATTTGAAAACACAGGTTTACTGGTGATTCCTAAAATCAGTAAGAGTAGGAGTAGTAAGAGTAGGGGGCAGTGCCTTTAACTATCAGGCTCCTGTCTTGTGGAACCATGTTCCAGCCTCAGTCTGGGGGGCGGATACCCTCACTGCTTTTAAGAGTGGGCTAAACCTTTCCTTATCGACAAAGCTTACAGTTAGACAAATAGACAAATACATGCGGCCAGAATTGGATGACGCACTGAGCTTTTCTCTCCCTCTTCCCCCCTTCTCCCCTCCTTCTCCGCCTCACTTGCATCCATCCCTCACCTGCATCCATGTGTCGTAAATATGTGTTTCTAATTGGACTCCTTTCTTGGAGTCTTTGTCTAGTACTTTGTTAACCTGCAGCCCGCAGATTGTCCCTAATGTTATAGATATTGTGTAAGTGAAAGGCAGTTCTTTACACTTGTTCTTCATGGGCCCTGAGTAACAAATCTTGATCAAAGCTAACTCCCCGAATTTTTACAATGGAGCAGGGAGGCCAAGATAAAGCCTTCCAGAGAAACAATATCATTCCATTGTGAGTTTCTAAGATGTTCAGGATCGACACCAATAACTTAAATTCTATCTAAGTTTAGCCACAGAAAGTTGCATCCATCCCTCACCTGTATCCATGTGTCGTAAATATGTGTTACTAATTGGACTCCTTTCATTCACATTTTCATGTACCAAAGGCAAACCTGAAGTTTAGACCAGTGTTTCCTAAGCTTTTTTCAGCCTTTTTTGCTCGGCCGGCTGTTGTCAACTGGGGAGGGTGTGATCGATAATATTTTCGCTTGGCCGCAGGGCACCTGACTACTTTGTCCGCGGCACACCTAACGACCTCTTCTGGCACACCGGTTGAAAAACACTGGTTTAGACAGATGGTTGGTTTCCTCAGGCCTCATTGATAGATACAGTTGTGTATCGTCGTCATGGCAATGATGTTTTCATATGATACCACCTAGAGGAAGCATATATAGGGTGAACAGAATATGTCCAAGCATGGAGCCCTGTGGAACTCCATGTCTAACCCGAGTGTACTTAAAAGATACATTTTAGCATGTACAATGTTAACAATGTAACATTGTACACAACTTGAAGCAGTTCTTTTGATGCTGATCAGGTCCTTAAGCTTCTGTAGAAGGATCTGATGCTACATGGTGTCAAATGCAGCGCTAAAATCTAGAAGAACACGCACAGAAATGAGACCCTTGTCCGAATCAGTTAAGGGGTCATTGGTATCCTTCACCAGTGTGATCTTGGTGCTGTGTTGCAGCACAGACTACAGAGTGGGTTTGTGGATGTAAGTAAGAAAGATATAAGGGCAGTGGGTGTTCTCAGCCAGATTCACCATTGTGCACAGGAGGGGGCCCATAACCAATATCTGATATTATGTCGCGAAACTTTTGTCTTGTGACACTTTTGGAATAATTTGGGCTTATTGAACAACTTTTGTCCAAAGCAAGATGTCTTCAAAGCTTCTATTCTGGCAAGGACAGCACAGGGGATGTTGCTGCAGACTGCACATCACCATGACTGCACATTTCGCTGTTGCTTTGCCGTTCTCATGTCCATCTTCACATCTCTGTCACGCCATGCATACTACTCAAATCAATATATTTAAGTTAAAATTGGTCTCTGTGATACTCTTTCTTGGCATGAAGCCCTAGGGCTGCTTGGTAATTTGTACTTCATGGCTTGCTGTTTGTGGAGGAGGTATCTCTTACACAAGGCCTGTTCCTTGATCTGTAGAATTCTGTGTGTTGGTATTGAGTGTCACCCATTCAATAGCAAGCCTCAAACAGGTGATCTTGTTTTACATTCTCATAAGATTTACAATTCTATACAGTCTAAATAGTGTTCATTTGAGGTTACCCTGACTGTATTCCTCTACATATCTATAGCAATGTGGAACAATTAATGCATCTCTCCTAAGGCTATAATTTAGATCCGCACGTAAGGAAAGGTCTTGAATTACCTTTGTTGTGAACCTGGAATTATGTTAGAATTAAAAAACTGGGTCACAGTTAGTAAGGGATCTTGCCTGGGGAGTGGTGGGTGGCCAGTTCAAGTCCAAGTGTCGACATGAGAGACTGGAAGTTGGACTGGGGGCTGGAGGGACTGCAGTTCCACTTTATTTTACAAATTTGAGACCAAGAACGTTCCATCTGGAGAACAAGTTATGATAATATAGAATAATTAATATATTAATAATGATATAGAGTAGATTATCCTTGCTCTGATAGCTTGTGTTGCATGAAGCGGTAACACAGTGATTTTCAGTTAGGTAGTTTACTCCCAAACTCTGGTTGGTTATAGTTTGATTTAGAGACTTGTGAAGCCAAGGAATACTGACTGAGGAATTCAGTGGCAGCAGAGAAGTATGTTAAGATGGTGGAGGACATGTGAGGATAACAAGATAAGGTGAGGTGTGTGACCAGAGTGCAGCTACATCAGAGGTCACCCCTGAGCCCCTACTTGTTTGCAATGATGACAGACAGATTGACAGAAGATGTTAGGCTGGAGTCCCTATGGTCAATGATGTTTGCACATGATATTATCTGTGTTTAGGGTAGGAGATGGGTGGAAGAAAACTTAACATGCGTGCATGGAGAGAGTTGTGAATAGATGTGACCTGTGATGTGATGTGATCTGGTCACCTTCCAAAGTAAAACATTGTGTAGAACCAAATCATAACTCCATCCATCCATCCATCCATCCATCCATCCATCTTCTGCGGCTAATCCGAGGCAGGGGCAGCAGTCTCAGAAGCGAAGCGCAGACTTCCCTCTCCAGAGACACCTCCTCCAGCTCCTCTGGGAGGACCCGAAGGCATTCCCAGGCTAGCAGGGAGACATAGTCCCTCCAGTGCGTCCTGGGTCTTCCTCGCAGCGTCTTCGCTGTGGGACATGCCCAGAACACCTCCCTGGGAAGGCGTCTAGGAGGCTTCCGGAAAAGATGCCAGAACCATCTCAGCTGGTTCCTCTCATTGTGGAGGAGGAGCGGCTCTACTTTGTCCTCCTCTCAGATGGCCTCAGATTTAGAGGTGCTGATCTCATCCCAGCCGTCTCACACTCAGCTGCAAACCGCCCCAGCACACGCTGGAGGTCCTGGTCTGAGGGCGCTAACAGAACAACACCGTCCACAAAAAGCAGCGATGAGGTCCCGTGGTCCCCAAACTGGAGCCCCCTCCGGCCATAGGCTGCGCCTACAAATTCTGTCCATATAAATAATGAACAGGACCAGTGACAAATGGCAGCCCTGCCGCCGGCCAACATGTACTGGGAACACGTCTGACTTACTGCCAGCAGTGCGAACCAAGCTCCTGCTCCAGTTGTAAAGAGACCGCACAGCCCGTAATAAGGGGCCATGGACTCTATACTCCCTTAGCACCCCCCTCAGAGCACCACGAGGGACCCGATCGAATGCCCTCCCCAAGTCCACAAAGCACATGTGGACTGGTTGGGCCAATGTCTATGATCCCTCCAGCACTCTGCGGAGAGTGTAGAGCTGGTCCAGTGTTCCACGGCCAGGACAGATCCCGCATTGTTCCTCCTGGATCTGAGGTTCCACTATCAGCCGGATTCTCCTCTCCAGTACCCTGGAATAGACTTTCCCGGGGAGGCTGAGGAGTGTGATCCTTCTGTAATTGGAACACACCCTCTGGTCCCCCTTCTTAAACAGAGGGACCGCCACCATGGTCTGCCAGTCCAAGGGCATTACCGTAGACTGCCACGCGATGTTGCAGAGGTGTATCAGCCATAACAGCCCTGCAACATCTGGAGACTTGAGGTACTCAGGGCGTATCTGTCCACCCCCGGCGCCTTGCCACCGTGGAGCTTCTTAACTAACTTGGTGACGTCATCTTGGGTGACGAATGAAACCACCTCCGAGTCCTCTGCTTCCTCTATGGAAGACATGTTATTTGTATTGAGGAGATCCTCAAAATATTCCTGATACTGCCTGACCACATCCTCAGTTGAGGTCCGCAGCTCCTAGCCTCCACTGTAAACAGTGTTGATCGGGCACTGCTTTCCCTTCCTGAGGCGCCGTACAGTTTGCCAGAACCTCCTTGAGGCCGATCAATGGTCCTTCTCCACAGCCTCTCCAAACTCCTCCCAGGCCCATTTTTTTTGCTTCCACGACAGCCGCACACTTGGCCTGCCGTTTCCTGTCAGCTGCCTCAGGAGACCCACTGGCCAGGTGAGCCTGGTAGGCCTTCTTCTTCAGCTTGACGGCATCCCTTACTTCCGGTGTCCACCACAGGGTTCAGGGATTGCCGCCACAACAGGCCCCCCGCGGCCTTATGCCCACAGCTTTTGGCTGCTGCTTCAACAATGGAGGTGGAAAACATGGTCCATTCGCACTCTATGTCCCCAGCCTCCCTCGGCATGTGTTTGAAGTTCTGTTGGTCAAGTGTTTCTTAAGAGTGTGTGTGTGTGTGTTTACCCGGGCGGCTTGTTACTGCTGAACGCGCTAGCTTTGGAAACTAGAAGCTAGCGCAGTCTGCGGTTCCGCACCAAGGATCGGGATGAGAGGCAGATATGAAATGACATGTGTGACCGAGGCAAGGTCACCTTCCAAAATAAAACATTGTGTAGAATCAATCCATCCATCCATCCATCTTCTGCGGCTAATCCGAGGCGGGGGCAGCAGTCTCAGAAGGGAAGCTCAGACTTTCCTCTCTCAGGTGGGAGTTGAAGATGTCTCTGACAGAGGGCACTGCCAGACTTTCCCAGCAGACCCTCACAATTAGTTTGGGCCTGCTGCGTCTGTCCAGGTTCTTCCCCCTCAGGCGGATCCAACTAACCACCAGGTGGTGATCGGTTGACAGCTCAGCCCCTCTCTTCACCCGAGTGTCTGAAACATGCGGAAGGAGGTCAGATGACACAATTACAAAATCGATCATTGACCGGCCTAGGGTGTCCATGTCCCAAGTGCACAGATGGACAAACTGTGACTAGCACACAAGTCCAGCAACAAAACACCGCTCAAGTTAAGATCAGTGAGGCCGTTCCTCCCAATCGCACCCCTGAAGCCACTGCTGTCATTGCCTACGTGGGTGTTTAAGTCCCCCAGTAGAACGATGGAGTCCCCAGATGGGGTACGATCTAATACCCCCCCAAAGACATCCAAGAAGGCTGGGTACTCTGCACGTCTGTTTGGCATATATGCAGAAACAATAGTGAGAGACCTGTCCCTGGCCTGAAGACGCAGGGACGCAACCCTCTCGTTCACTGGGGAAAACTCCAACATGTGACTGCAGAGCTTTGGGGCTATTGATAAGCCCACTCCTGCTCACTGCCTCTCCCTAAGAGCAACTCAAGAGTGGAAGAGAGTCCAGCCTCTCTCTGGAGAAGTTGGGATCTAGAGCCCAGGCTGTGCGTAGAAGTGAGCCCGACTATTTCTCGTTGGAAATGCTCCACTTCCCGCACCAATTGGGGCTCCTTCCCCTCGAGTTTAGTGACGTTTCATGTTCCGAAAACCAGCTGATCTGTCCGAGGCTTAGGTTGCCGAGGCCCCCCCACTTTGACCGCCTTCCATAACACAAAGCACCAACCTTTACGGCCCCTCCTGCAGGTGGTGGGTCTGCTGGAGGGCGGGCCCAGATAGCCTTTTCGGGCTGAGCCTGGCCGAGCCCCGTGGGCAGAGGCTCGGCCACCAGGCGCTCGCTGAAGAGCCCCAACCCCGGGCCTGGCGTCAGGGTGGGGTCCGGATGACGCCAATGCGGGCGATGTAAACTTCCTCTGTTGTTTCCTCTTCATATTGGGTCCGGAGCTGCTCTTAGTCTGACCCGTCAAATGAGACCTTTTTGCCTTGGGAGACCCTACCGGGGGCCCATACAGGGGCCTCTGACAACATGGCCTTCAGGATCATATGGGCGCTCAAACCCCTCCACCACGTTAAGTTGGCAGCTCAGGGAGAGGCAGATCGCAAATAAAATGAAAAAAAGTTTAAGTTCTGTATCTTTCCCTGCGGCACAGGGTTTGGAGACCACTCCCCTTGTATGTGCCCCATGATCAGATTAATCTCTAAAGAAATTTGCATTTTCATCTGTCACTTTCAGATTTTCTTTCCCTTTCTGGAGCTCACACAAGTTAATGTTGTACACTAAATCATCAATTAGATTTGCTGGAAACAGATGTCTGAATAAATCTATGGGGTCTCATCCATCCACATTTAGTTTCCACTCTCCTAGAAAATGAGTCTCCATCAAAGTCATTGTCTTTGACTTTCCAGATATTTTTTCAGCATTGAGTATTGTCAGGTGCCACGTGCCCATCTTCCAGAGCTCCATGATCGTGCTGACTGTCCTCTGTATCCTGACTGCAGTGACTGCTACGTGTAACCAGTTTGATCCTAATTACAGGGAAAGAGTTATCAAATGGCATAACCAAAAATACTTGTTATAGCTATGTTTGAGTTGTGGGCTAGTTATCAGAAGATCTAGGATCGACTGCTGGAGCCAAAATGGTTATTGCTGGAATAAACACCACCGCACAATTGTTACACTAATTGGAAAGCCAACTGGTCATTTCCTTTTATATAAATTGTAGCAGGTGAAACTTTCCATATGAAATAGTGCAAATATTAAAAAAAAAAAGAAAAAAAAAAGAAAAACACTTTTAACCTTCAAGTCACAAAGTCACAATCTGTTATGACAATAACAGAATAAAACTCCTAATTGGCCAATGGCCAATTAGGAGGCCTTACATTAAGTTCCCCTTTAACCTCTGTCTTTACTTTAGAGTGCACTCTTTAGTAATCTCGATGGTCCTGTTCACTGCGACACCATTAGGGGTGCGGTGTCCGAGGTTCCACTACTAGTGGATGTGCAGTGGTTCAAACTGTCCCACCACACTTGTAGAGCAGGGTGGTCGTGGTGTTAGAGACACAATCTGATGATCTTCTGTATGCAAGTTTGTTGTTTTTTTCTAGTGGTTTATCTCCTTGGGTGGTAGCTCACCATCCATTTTAATCCAGGTGTTCAGCATACTCTTCAAACGATCCCAACAAAAAACCCTGACCATGCTGGTATGATATATCTCTC
>OMPJ01021177.1:0-16080 GCA_900312935.1 Carapus acus
GGGTGGGGCTGTCTTACCTTCTCCACCAATGGGAGGTCAGGTTTCCATAAACCTCAGAGAATGACGTTGTCCCCTGCAGGAGGTCGCCTGGACAGGAAAGAGTAGGGAAGAGATGGAGGAGTCAGCACTTTGAAAATGGTGCAATAATAGCCATGCTGTGGTAAATTGTTCTCCTCAGGCACACAAATGACACCTGCAAGAGAACGGACGCGGAAGAATGGGGGCATAAAGTACCAATAGATGCCTGATTGTGATTGTAACAATGAGCCACAAACTGAGGACATTGCGCCTTTCCAGGGCTGCCGCTAGCTTTTGAAATGTGGTCCGCTCTTCATAAACACAGAATGAAAGCAGTTGTGGAGACAAAGTGGACGGGAACAACACTGCATTTACTAACGAACAACGTTGCTTCAAAACTGAAGGTGGATGCATTACTGCAGCCGTTGATGTTTTTGTTATTCATATTCATTGTGTCTAATCTACAGATTTTTATCTTGTGAAAAATAAAGGGAAGAGATAGCAAAAGTGTGTTGCATTTTATGTTAGCGAATCCGAAGATTTGGTTGAGATGACACTTAAATCACATCCTCAGAGATAATGAGACCTATCAGAGAAAATTACTGATTTACAGCTAGTTTCTATATCCTCTGTTCAGGGTTGCTCTTTCCTCTCTTTGGCAAATGGCAGCAATCACAGGGAAAAATAAAAAGTTATTTCAATGGCGGGATTGGTGTTCGATGGGTTCAGTACAATTCAGTCTGGGTTCCACAGGAGCTTCATAATGATCTAACACTGATAGTGCGGACAGTATCAAACGAGATTTGCTACCCATACACCGGGCTCCTGTGTGTCCACCAATAGCTGTCATTAGTCATTTAAAACGACTGAAACCCAGGTACAACCATGGCAAAGCTCTGACAACGGCAAAAGCAACCAGAGACGTGGGCACCACCCGACTCCTTCACATTAGCGACTGTCAGCTGATTTGTGCAAAAAGATTCCAATTGCTGAGTAATGGTCACTTAACACTTCTGCTGTTCACATCTGGGAGGGGAATTGGCAGTTTGGCAGTGATGTGAAAAAGAATGATTCACATCCAACAGGAGTTATCAGACACCTTCATGGTGGCTGGGTGCTCAGGCTGATCACTGATTCCCAGTCAGCTGCTTGACATGCTGCTCACACCAGCACTCAATAGAGCTCTACTCCACTCGCTTCCCTTTCACGGTTCACTGAATGCCCATGAGGAACACACCCTCTAGTGTTCAAAACACGAAACCCCTGCACTCAGACGAACGTTCAACACATCTGAGTACTGATGTCCACCACTCGCATTAGCATTAAGCCTGAATCTCATGCACTATTCAGGCTATCCAGCGATGTCTCGCCATCTTGCCTCTTGGGACAAACCGTAGCTAGACGCCATTCAGTGAGCAAACACGTACAAGGATGCATGTGCCACATCAGGTCACCTGATACTTACTTGTGCCGTCACACATAAGGGAACTAATGTGATGTGCAAAGCTATGGTTAGACAACCTTTGGCTGAACCCTGCTGCACTTTGTCACAACTAAATTAGTGTCACAGTCATCACAGAATTGCTCACATTTCTATAAAATAGGTGTTGATATTTCCTAGTCGTACTCGAAGGTAAAATATCAGAGGCAGAAGGAACTCTGTGTCCAGAATAACTCATTTAGATTCTTTGTGGGGCGTGAAAGAGGCTCTGGGTGCTTTTGATAATCTCCAGGGTCATTTATCTCATACCAAGGATAGAGGTTTCCCCTGTGTGTGTGCGTGAGAGGAGAAGGAGACGCGCTGGCTGCCCTTCAGACTCTTTTTTCACACATTGTCAGACATTGCTATCTTCTCTCTTAACCTCTGCATCAACAAACACACAGGACAAAGACCAACACTTTCACAAACACCCCAACGCTCTCCCTCTCACACCTTGCCTCTGCTGGGACCACCACCACTGCTTGAGAGTCTTGTGGGTCAAAACCACAAAACCTGAGGGTAGACGATGTACAGAGGTCATCCGCGAGCAACATTCAGCAGTTTTGGGTGTGGACTGTCCTTGGGTGAGTATGGAAAAGGTGTGAATCAAATCTTGCATCTGTGCTATTGCAAGAACAAAACACATGGGGGTTTTCATAGGCTCATCAAGTGATTTTTATGCAAACCCTCAACGAAAAACTGGTCAATGAGAACACGGGTGAGATATTCTGACAAATAGTGGATGTCTTGTTTCCAATTTCAGATGGATTGCAATGAGAATAGTTTCAAATGTATTCTTCCTCTTCTCTCTCATCTCTTCCTACTGGAACACCTTGGGTATCCTAGGTCACACAGACCAACAAACAACCAAGCAACAATGATATGATCCCCTCCCAAATCCGCCACCTCAGTCAATCCTGATCCGGTTGTTGTGGACGTGCTGGAGCAGACGATGAAAACTGCCCAGAGCGATTTAGCTGAACTGCATCAGACGTCAACATTCAGCGCTAACAAGGCGTTTGCTGGCGGAGATTTTGATTTCTGTCACGTATAGCCAATCCCTGGTGAAATTAAGCGCTGATTCCTCCAGCGGTTGCGTGAGTATGAGCCATTACTAAATCGTGAGGACAGACCTCAAAGCTGGTGGCTGCCTCTCTTGCCGCACTCAAAAACAAAACAAATAAAGGGTGGAAAAAAACACTCATCTGAATAACCATCACTGCTGAAAGACATGTGTATTAGAGGAAGTAATGGCTTTACAACTATCATGTCCAGCTTTAAATGGAGGAGCAAGAAAAGGAGATAAAAGGCAGATTCATTCACTTTGGCTCGCTGAAGCTTGGTGATTTGGAGCTGTAGACACACAGTAGTCAATCAAGGCAGAATCACCGCATCTATTGATGCAAATCCTCCACATTTGGAAGTGATACCTGGCAATTGATAGTATTTTGATTCAGTGTAGAGCCTTTAGCGGTCCATTAGTGCACTGTGAGAACTTGAGTAGCGCGTTAATAAATAGCAACAGTATCGCGTTCTCCCCTCTGCAGTCCTCTCACTCGTCCAGGGCTGACGGAACAGCCTGGATTCAGCACCGCGGACAGCTCAAAAGCAGCCGTTGACCTTACAAAATGCGACTTCTTTGAGACAGCTGCCACCTATGATCAATCAATCACTCAATCACTCAGCCCTGTGGTCGTGCAGGGGCATCAATTGCACATAATCTGATCTGGCTTTGTCGATCTAAAAATGCAGCGCGCACCTCAGCAAATTTGTAACGTATATCAATGTCTGTGCCCTCGTCTCAACGCCACGGGGAAAAGTAAAGGGCACAGCTCTCTCGCGAAGGTAATAATATATCATTCGTTGCTCCATTTGTCTGCAGAAACTTGCTCCTGGGAGGTGGGGGGGGTGAAGATTTTGGCAGGGATGTCAGCTGCAGGCCCCGTGTCATACCTCAACTGCACTAAGCAAGCGCCTCAGCGCCCAGCACACGCCGCGTTTGGTCTGCGAGGCTGGGAGGGGGGCACTTCGGAACATTTCAGATCGGATGAATGATTAAAGAACCACACGCCACTAATCCCGTGTAGAAAACGGGATGCTGGTCTGCTGCCTTCGGTGAGCGAGCGCGGAAAAACAATGACGCTGGAGAGATGGCTCCTCTCTGCGCTCTGACAACCAATTACATAACGAGTGCGCCCATTAACATTCGCATATATATCCCTCCAAAAGACATCATCGAAAGCAGAACGGCCTTATCAAGCCCTATGTTGATAAGTGGCGGCTTATCAATCAACCAGTGTTGATGAAAGCCTCTCTGATCGTCAAAGTCCACCTTGGACAGGCTTGTTCAGTCCATTGACGCATGGAGAGGACGTAAAATGGCAATCCAATCCAAGCCTTGGCCTGTCCCCCAGCCCCCATACAGAATGACACGGAAATTACAATCATTGCATTTCAACAGGAGTCCAACTGCTGACTTTCATTAAACTGTATAACCGCGAAATGAACCACACTCGTTACGATTTCATATCGAACTTGTTCGCTGAGATCAAACGCCACACGAATGGAAACGCAAAGCTCTGCATCACGAAAACACTCGGCGTCCCTTCATAATTCATAAGCGAAGGAAGACACCGCGCAGAGGTTATGCACGAACACGTTTGGACTATGTGGGGCTAAGCAGAAGCCGAATTCAACGACGCAAGAGTTGCCTCGCTTGCCGTTGGAAGGCTGGAAAATAGTAAACGGAGATGATGCAAGACGAATAGTCTCCTTCAGCTTGTGCAAACAGTGCTCCTCATGTACACACAATGACGCATGCAGAACGCAAACGAGCGCAATCTACAACACGCATATAAATCAGAAAACGTCTGACGGTGTGACAGCGGCGAGAGGAGACGCAAACAAACGTCCGAACGCGGCAGAAAAGGCGAAATTCCTTGATCCCTGCATCGCCCGAAAAGGATGCTCGGATTATCTCTCCACCCCCCCTCCCGTGCTTCAATTCAGGACACAGAATGACATACCAGAGACGCTGCCGAGGTTCTCTCGCCGGTGGCCTGGGCCGCGAATAATTCAGTATTTCCCCCCTAGCGAAGTGGCAGAAGGTGACCCTGCGTTCTCTGCAAGATTCTGCATCCACCTGATCACGATGCGCTCAGCGAGGGGGGAGCTCCGGAGCGCGGACGCGCGTTGGGGGATGGCCCAGGCAGCCGCTCATTCGACGACACCACCGACGCTGCTGAGAGGGAGAGGAGGGGGCAGGGGAGGAGAGAGAAGAGGGGGAGGAGGAGGAAGAGGAGGAGGAAGCAGCAGCATCAGAACGCAGCCCACGGCGCACGCAAGCCTTGTTTTCATCATTCCTCGCTTCGACACACACTAACCCCGAGTTATAGGGGACCAAGCGAGCTGTGGCAACCATATCCACTCCCGCATCAGGCGGCTGGGCGTCAGAAAGTTGGTCGTTGGTTTTATTAGAAACAGGCAAGGTCTGTAAATGTAGAGATGTTGGAATTTGGATGGTATATGAGATCGTCGTGATATATGTTTTTAGTGAAATGGGGAGCCTCTCGTTTGATTTTCAACCTCATACCAATGAGACAGGCTGATGGAGAGACGGGCTGCGGCGGCGCTTTCTGTCTATTACGTCTTCCCGCAAGGGAGGTGGAGTTATTAAAAGTACTTATTAATCATTGGCTGGCGAGGCGAGCCCTTTTCCGATTTGTCAGCATTAACCTGATTTTTGGTTATTCTAGATTAATGCCACTGCACGGACATGGATGAACCTTGAATGAGGAGCTCCTACACCCTCCTACACTCCTCCAGCATTAATTTAACCTCAGTGGTGCAGAAAGCAACCTAAACCTGAAACCCTGCCAGCCCACATGACCCGAAATTGTCTTGCGTAGACATAAGGCACAAAGGCATAAGGCATAAAGATGGTCGACCTCACACACCAAACCCCGGACCACACCACAATGTACTCGACATTTCGTATTTCACCAGTTTCACATCACGATCTGTGACCTTCTATCAGTATGAGCGAAGGGCTGAAAACCGAGAAATGATTTTCCATGCTTTGCCTTGAGTCGCAAGGATGCCAGTTCCAAGGGCGTTTTGCGATATCTAGCGGCGACATGCCGATACTGGCAGCTCATCCTCCTGTCACAGGAACTCAACTCACGCACCTATCTGGACATCTAGCGGCCACAAATGGAACAGCAATATAAAATATTTCCATAATACAAATATCGGCTGGCCTAATGTAAATTGTTTTATATAAACCTTTAAACGTATGAGCATTTTCCATGACTGCCACAGAGTTAAGTTTTTTTTCCTCATGATTTTAATGCTGATATACTTGTTCAATTTAAGCCCAAACAATGTAGAATGTGCAGTCGTTGAATGCAGAATGTACAGCATTAAAAAGCCACAATAAATATCAATTATACAAAAATAGATGCGTCAAAAAAAATAAGCAAGAGATAACAATAATTATCTTATAGCGTTTGAGTATCTAAATATAGAGTAGTTCCCCCTGCTCAATCTTGGAAAGCGTCTTCAGATAACATCTGTTGTGATTTGGCGCAATACAACAAAATTGAATTGAACCATGCCATTCTAATATTGATTCTGGATATCGTGTGCAATGCACAAATGGGCTTAGTTTTAACACCTGTTTCAGTTTACTGAGGCACTCTTCGCATTCGTTTTATTACGTTCACCTTTGTTTGGTCGCAGGGGCCAATTCTTCTTTTGTTCTCGAAAATAAGAAAAGAATTGGTGCGCGATTGAGATTGTTGAATTGGGACATTTTTCCGGGTCGTGACATCATGTTTACCTTCTTCTGTGTTACCTTGTAAAAAATATTCCCTCGCGCCTCGACAGCGCTGTAAAGAATCTCCCCAACTTTTCACCATGTGCCGGGGGCTCTTTTCTCCAAAAGTAACTTAGAACACACAGCGAGAGAAACATCTCCTCAGGCCGAGGTTGTTGGCCTCCTTGCTGCCTGTCATGCTTGATGGCAGTGTACCGCGGATGACATCACCATTGCTTGGCCCCGGAATATTGCGTCATCCTGGACGCTCCGCCCACACTGAGTTGTTTGGTCACATGACAGCCTCAATGTATTAGCGCCCAGCGGGCTACTCGTCGCGCCGTGTCCCGCTCGTTAGAGCCGCTGTGAGTACGCACTTTATTCCCCCGGCATCTAAACAAGACGGAATGGAGCGTCCGACGCTTGGTAATATCCGCACACAGGCTCGTGGGTTCCCTGGTAGTATTTAAACTCTTACCGAGACGGAATTACGCTGGTAAACGACCGCGGCGGTGCCCAAAGCAAACATGGAGGAAATGAGCGACTATTACCGCAAACCGCCCGCTACAACCTTAACAACCGTACTGTGGCTGCTGTTATCGGACTATCAAACAAGCTCTAGCCCCGACCCCGTGAACAATCAGGCGATGAAATGTTTACATTCTGCTCTAAGTTTCCGTGTAATTCGTAAGGACCCGTGAATGAGTTAGTCAAGACTTGGTCACCCTGCTGATTACATGGGATTATTTAGGTCCCCTATTCGTCTAGCTGGGGGCTGAACTAGGACAGTACAGTACTCTGCTTTCAAACGGACACTTTAACTCCCAGTCACCGTCTGCGTTGCCCAGGGTATTTAAAACAAGGGCACTTTCAAGTCGTCGACGACAGCCCTTCGCCGTGATGTGCTGAGTTTAAGTGCATATTTGCCTAAATTCTATTTATTATGTGTTCCAGGCTGATTAACGGAGACCAAGTTACTATGGGGGAGTCACATGATCGCCTAGGATGAGGTCCAAACAGGCAGAGGGCAGCCTGAGGAGAAAGCACCCTGTGTGCTACGCATAGGGGGTCTGCTGATCCTGAACCCTGCCCCGAGACACACACACACTCAAATCATAGGCCATGAACAGCACTACTCAGCCCCCCTCCACCACAGATGGGGATTTGGCAGTCGGTTATGTTTTGGTGCCATTTTTTCTCATTACTCTCTGTGGAATAGCTGCAGCTGTGGTGAGTAGCAGAAAACAAGATGGTTTGATGGTCACCTGATCATATCATTATCACAACTATTTTGTTTGTTTCAGGTCATGTATGTCCGCAGAAAGAGGAGGTAAGAGCTTTACTAATGTTATTTGTGATCCACATCAGGTTATTTTGCACGTGTTTTGATTTAAACTCGCTCACCATTTGTCCATCAGGATAGACAGACTCCGCCATCAGCTCCTACCAGTTTACACATACGATCCTACAGAGGAGCTGAATGAAGCCGAGCAAGAGATGCTGTGGAGAGAAGAGGACACACAGGTAAGATAGAGTTACAGTATATCATATCAATCAGGTTGGATGTAGAACAGTTTTTAAAAACAAAATGCAAAATATGGCACCGTGGCTTTTGATACACTCTGGGTTGTTAAAAAGGGTGTAAATCAAATAATCTTTCCCTGATTAAGTGCTTCCACAACAATTCAGTTTTGATGCTAGTTGGTTGAATCAGTTATTTAAGTAAAAGAGATGTCGACAAGTACTGACAAGTCACTTCCCTCCATGATGCATAGAAGCAGGAAATGGTGCTGACAGTTGTGGCAAGGCTGACTTGCATTTCAAGACACACACTGGGTATGATGCTAATGTGTGGGAAGTTTCAGCTCACAGGTGGAACCTAGTTTTCACAAGCTGGCTAATGCTGTGGCCAGAAAAGTTGTCTCAAGATTATTGTTCAGTAACTTCAAAAGTCTCCCGAATGAATGACGCTCTCAGTAGAACACTAGGTGGCAGCATTGGCCACAGACAAATGCACCCATCAGGTTTTATAACAATATTCACACCATGAATAAATGTCTTTATCTGTATCTCTCACTCTCAATGAAGACTGTCAAAATTTTCACAGCTTTTTCACTCGGTTATTGGCTATGAAATGAATACTTCCATCTGTACCCGTTTATTTATGTTTACTCCTTTTGTGTCCCTAGATTGTACAAAGTTGGGCCAGAACTTATCAACAGCGGCGCCCTCTGCTGCCTAAAGATGTGAAGGCATAATGCAAAGAGCCTCTGCGTGGGGAGGACAGAGATGCTCCTCTAGCTGGTCAACGACACCAATGCCCTTATTTCTGCTGCCTTTTATCTCGGATCTGTGCTGACTTATGAAAGCTGAGACTTGTTTTCATTAGGATTCTGTGCACTTCACAGGTGCTATTTATACGTTATTTATGAAGCTATTTATTTTAATTTTATATAGGATTCACAGATGAAAGAAGTGGTGTTTGCTCAGTTAAGCTGACAGCTCAATTTCTGAGGACTGCATTTCTATTTTTACCCTCTCACCTCTGGAGATCCACCAACTAATTTCACTCCTTATTTTGCACTCGATGGTCACTGTGCGGGTTTGAAGATCTGTAGACAGTATTTGATTATCTTAACCTTGAATTCATATGTGTTAAAATGAAATCATGCAGCGCCACCTCTAAAACCCTTTAAAATCATAGACATAGATTGCCAAAGAGTAACTTTCTCTCCCATTTATTCTGCATTGTTAGGTAGTGGAGTAGGAACTGAATTGCATCTGCCTGTGGTTTAGCCAAATCCTGTGATTCTTGTCAAAGGCATGTCAAGGCACAGAGCGGAACCAGCCAAACTCCTCTCATCCCAAGTATGAGCTCTGATTAGTGCCACAACTATGTCCGGCCTGACAGGCGAGGCACCAGCACCACTTTACCTCCAGCTGATGAATGTGCTGAGGTGAATGCCACAAGCCTGACTGTGTCAAGTACTCAGGAAACCCCTGCTAATTTTTTTTTTGCCTGCGCCCTATTCTTTACTTTGGTTAGTCAGTTCAAAAATGTAAAGTAAATGCTGATGGGCTGAGAAACAAAAGCAAAAGCAAATCAACCCACATTGCAAAAATTCAGGTGTTTTGGATAATGTGATATCTTTAAGATGCAATCAGGTCCGATGCCTGGGAGGTGACTTGGAGGAGTGTTTTTTTGAAACAACTTGGTTCTCTTTGATTCCGCTCTTGTCTCTTGTTGCCACATTTGCCACTCCCATGCAGTGAATAAGGTCATCTCCAATTTTATGTGTAAAGGTCGTGGGCAACTCATCGTGGTGACCTGATGCAGTGTTAAATTTACATTTGCAATGACCTTCAGCTCTGGACCTGGCTGCACCTCTCTTGCTAGGCTCCTAAGCAGGGTGCAACTTGAAGTCAAGAATAACTGCTGATGAAATGATCACTGTTACAAAGTTTTACTTTTGACTGTAGGAATTGAGAATGGTAGGATTTGATTTTGTTGAACTTGGAAATAAAGTACTAAGATCTGTTATGTATGCCTTTCGCAAGCAGTATCATAAAATTCTTTTCCCGTCAGTTTTGATGGATCTCAGTTGAAACTTGATGGGCCGGTTGGACATGAGGGGAGGAATCCATTACATGTTGCTGCCTTTTAAACTACCTGTGCTGCTTTTCCTTGTCCTAGACATAACATTTTGGGAAGTTAGGAAATGTAACATCAGGTTGAAGCAACATGTTTGATTCATGGTCCATTAGCCTCATTAGTATTATACCCATTTTAACAAGGGAACACAGGGATAAAACGCTGGACTCACTTGCAGTCACTTACCACTTACTCTCCATTTTGTCTCTTAGTCTGACACCGGGGCTGTAGAGGCTAGTCGTCAACTCAGTGATCACTGGAATTTGAGCACATAATTCTGCACAAACTGCCCATTTTGACAGACTGCAAAGAAATCAGAGCACACTTGTGATCCACCCTACCATGATTTGAAAACAGTGGCAAAATGACAAGGAAAAATTCATTTCTTTATTGACCATCTCTGATACAAATTGTAGGGCACCATAGAAATATAGACATTGTACATTTATATATGGTGTACATTAAAAAGAATGATCCCAACCTGGTGAGGTTACTGTTCATATGGATGAAAGACTGATTTATTGTTGAGCAGTTGATGTGGAAGTCATGAATTGATGTGTTTGGGGCTGATGGAGGAACAGTTGGAAAGAGCGCCCATTCTTTGTCACACACACCCATACACTCACACATTTTGTCCATGAAAAAAATCCAAACCAAAACATTTCAGTGCACCAGAAGAATTCTCAAAAAGATAAAAACACACCATCTAATCTACCACAGTCAGCGAACACACTCGTAGAGCTGACAGGTCTCCCTGACTTGCTTCAGACGTCACACACAACCTGTCTGCCAAGCTCTGACCATGAACCAGCTAAACTGTGTTGTGTGTGCACACACTTGGCGTCATAGATGACCCCCTCACAGTCCGGTCACAAACAAATATAAACAACAGGTGATGTACAAACGGCAGTCGTACTATCAACAAACAAAACAGTTCAAATGCGATTGCGCCGTTAAGTAAGCAGTTGAGTGAGGTATGAAACACCATTACTGCTTCCCAGTGGAAACAGATTTCCGGGTTTTTTGTAACCAGGGGTTGTAGCAGCTTAAATGTGTGGAAACAAACCCAGTAATTGGACTGTGACCGAGGGTCCCAACATTTAGAAAAGCACAAAAACAACAAAACCAAACCTTGCCCGTAGCAGACAAGTCCAAGACATCCTCAAAAAGACTAACATAAGTTGTGTTATCACTCCAAGTGTCGACAGGTGGGCTGGAGCTGAGGAATGAAACGCTAAACAGCAAGGACGTAGACGATCCTGGACTCTGGAGACTGAAAAGACTGATTTACCAAATGTAACAGCATAAAAAGCTCCCTGAAGAAAATAATATAGGCTGTGCTCTCATCCCAGAACGCTTCAACTGCCCCGGCCTCCTAACGCACGCCACTAAACCAGACAAAAAAAATATAGAGTATTGTTAAAATATACCAAAAGAGCAGCACAATCATGTTTTGTTTTTGATGACAGTAACCTGGAGGAACATAAAACAAGTCTAATTCAAACGCTTAACATCTTCCCACAAAAACTCTGGAGACTTGAGAACTAAAGCGAGCATCTCCTTGAGGTGGTCGTGGGGGGGTTGCAAGCAGAAAGGACAGCCCTCATCTGCCATCTGATCTAAACTTATCCAACGCCGACACTCCACTCTGTCCATTTTATGTTGCTGAGGATACGGTTAACCACTTCACACATAACACACACACACAAAAATGGAAAACAGCAAGTATTAGGTAAAATTCACCTTTGTCCAGTACAAAACATGGAGAAAAATCTATACGCCCTACCATCGCAAATGCAGGTACAACCAATAAGTAACATTAAGCAGAGAAGAATGTCCTACAAACTGTTATTTGGGAGGAAAACAAAACTGTCCGAGCTCCTTTCGAGCACGTGTTGTCCAGTATAAAAGACTTGTGATGCCATGACATGGAGCCAAGAGGGCCATTAGCTTTTGTGTAAATCTATGAAGAGATCTTGACTCGAGCAAGGTCCGTCGCTGTATCCAGTGCTGCTGCATGAGATTTACGTACGGCGTGGGAAAGACCCCGCCCCCGCTAGGTGCCAGGGCTGGCGGGTGCTGGTCGTGAACAGTGGTCATGTGGTGGCACTGGTGTCGGAGATGCGGCCCAGTTCTGTTAACAGTAAGTCAGTAATGTTGAGTGAGGTAGTATGCATTGCGATTTACTGCTCCTCCTGCTCCTCTTCCTCCTCCTCTTCTTCAGATGATTCCTGGGACGCCTTCTCTTCCTTCTCCTGCAGCACAAAGACCACAGCAAGTCAGATCTCGGGTGTGGCGGAAATCGACACGAACAAGTGGCAAAGAGCCCACGTGACTCACATCTCAGCAAGATTTCTGATGACCCTCAAAAATACACACAGAAAAAAAGTGTTTATCCCGCTTAATAAATTGCTGAAGTATGAAGCATGCCTGAGGGAACTAGTGAGACATTAGAAGTGAGCGGTGATTCACATGTGGTGAGTCATGCCGCCTCGCTGCCCTCCCTCCCTGAACTCGGCACAGACCCCTCCCCTCCACTCGCACACTCATTCATAAAAACACAGGCGACGCTTACGAGGGTAACTTTGGGGCATGCTTCTGTGACTAATGTAATCCAGGCCCTTCCTCTTCAACGCCCAACCACTCACTCGCTCACTCACATGACTGTGTGTTACTATGCGGCCCACCGCAAGTGCAAATACACCAACACACACAACTCAATAAAGCCCTGTGTGTGACTACATTTTGAGAGTTTGCAAGGAACAGGCAACATTTCAGAACATTACCACGTCCTGCAATAAGACAGAACCCCGTCCAAACACAAAAATAGTTCCAGTGAGTAAATGTGACTCATCAAGGCAGGGGGAGGGGGCCTGGGGTGGGTAAAGATATTGGGGAAGATGCAATTTCTCTCTAACTGGTCACACTGACCATAATTTAATATGGCTGAACAACTGCGAGCATTGATGCTCAGTTGGTGCTTGCAGACGCTCACCTCCTTCTTGGGTCTTCCTCGGCGCTTTCCGGCTGCGGTCGCTGCTGCCGGTGCCTTCTGTAAATTAAAGGAACAAAAGCTTTTTAATGAGGTGTGGATGGATGTCATTGATGGCTTCCTCAAAGGGCCCCAAACACCTCTACGTTTCCATCATTTCATCAAACCAAGCCAGCAGCTGCTGGCCTGCTGTATAACTACCCTGTAAACAACTCATATTTACATGCTCCTTCTTCCGGCCTGCAGATGGCAGTGTTACCTCTGCAGTGAGCAGAGTGGAGCAGGGCATTGGGTTCATTGGCCATTATCTGGAAGGCCAACCGGAACTGCACACAGGGCACTCCAGTTCGCTGGCCACCTGGTCCAAGGCTCAGAGACAGCTGGTGGAACTGAGCGAGAGACAAACCCGCCGTGGCTCAACCCGACACGTCCGAGCCCAATTCGTGCCCGTGTTTACCTTCGTCCGCTCGCACACAAGCCTCTGAAGGCAGTGCACACGGGGGAGCCGGAGGGCCTGGGCGAAGGAGAAATCAGTTGTTGCTATGGAGACGACAGCCAGAAGAACTAGGGCTGTGTACTGGGTGGGGGCTGAGGGGTGCTTGGTGTCAGCTTGGAAACAGTCTTGCAGCCTCTGCACCTGCACCACACTGAGCATGACAAGCTGCAGGAAGCTGGAGGACAGGAAGTGGAATGTGTTTCTGACACCAGAGGAGGAACTAGTAAATCACGCGTAAAGGCACAACATCCTTTAAGCGGATGTTGTCAGCTGGGGGGAGTCGTGTGTGTATGCGTGTGGGGCTGGGGGTGTGTGTGCAAGGGGCGATGACGTACGCGCAGAGATGACCGGGCATCTGTCTTGGCGAGATTGATGGTGACGTGTGGAGGCAAATGAGGTGGACTTACTTTGCTCTTGCTGGTCGTCTTATTTTTGCTGCCTTTTGGTCGTCCTCTGGGCCTCTTTGGAGTGGGGGAACCACTGGGCTCTTGCTGATGGACAAGAAGTTGGAGAAGGACATCATCATACAACATTAACATTCTATGGCATTCACTGTTTTACAGAACTTGACAGAAAATGGGCCAGTAGCTTGCTCTCCACAGAGAGGGCAGAAACGGAGCCCTGACAAGCAGGACAATGTGGCAAAGGTCATCAGTCAAGGACACAGCTACATGTGCTTCCAGGCTGACAGGTGGTCAGAGCTGCAGGTTGCCATGGCCCAACGATAATAACAAAACACACAGAGTTGCTGTTTCGCATTATGGGTCTTCTGCTAAAACCAGCAGTTTTAAGCATGCGTGCGAGGAGGGGGGGGACTCCTGAGATCACTGTCAATTCCACACAGTCAAGTGGAATCTTACTCATGCAATGACCACATCATCCACTGCACCATGGCTGACTCGTCTCTGGTTGCATTTCTCCCGCCTTTACAAATGTAGCTCATGGCAACCTTGCAATTCAACACGGAGAGACACCAAAGTGCAAGACAGCTTAGCAAACCATTCTTTCCCGTGACTCAGCCATGTCGTCCATTAAATGATGCGTAGAGATGTGCATGGGTTAAAACTGATGGAGCGGTGTTTGATTGCAAAGATTACAAAATCGAGATGCAGCAAAGTTTGTCGCTCATGTCTACATGTACACGCTGCAGTGGTGAGCAAATAGTCACCCGTGCCAGATGCTGAAATTTGACACATAGAATGCCTAGGTAGTAAGTGTTGTAACTTGTATTTACACACTCGAGCAATTCTGCATGTATAAATATCAAAACCACGCTGGAACCATACAATAAACCGATTGGTCCATTCCAAAATTCGCCATCTCTGCCCAATTGGTGCAACTGCTCATCGAATTATACCGTTTCTGGCTTATGGCAGTTTGGGGTATGGGAGGACGCAGATGATGACGATGGCTTTTGTATCAGTGAGACTGGTGCCTACCATTGTCACTTCATCCACACGGACGTGTCTGGAGACAATCTCCTAATGAATGAAATGAGTCACAGTGCCTTTTAAAAGAGATGACTCATTTCATTCAGTTACCTCAACCAGAAGCTGGGACGTGAAATGTAAGGTGAGAGGCCACTTGTGCAGTTGTCTCATTTGAAGTCCTCACCCCACCTCCATCACAGCCATTTCAAATAAATCATTTCATCACGAGCAAAACAACTGAAATGCCATCATTCAAACTTTCGCGTGTGTCCCGAAACAGTAACCTATCGGGACCACTTGTGCTGTACAATTTGTTATAGCGCAAGTGAACCGGTTTCAAGATTCGGTGACAGTGAGGCGAGTCAAAGGAACTGAAAGGAAAAGAAACATTTAATGGCTGTGTGTCTGATGTTTACCTGGGGGTGCTTGCGGGGTCTTCCACGCCCCCTCTTCCCTGTTTCCTCCTTCTCCTTCGTCGAGACTGCCCCCTTGTCGCTCATGTTGCCTTCTCTTTCAGAGCTATCGAGCAGAAAATAGGAGAAAATATGACGACTGCGCCTTGCCCTGGAGTTTGTACACAAACACGTCACACGTCAGCCATTAAAAAACATAAACACCGCGCCGTGTGCTCCGGTGGCGGAAAGCGACGGAACGGAGCGCGCAACGATACCGCGGTTAAACTTATTAAATCCGCGCTTATTTCCAAGCTCTATTTCGGGCTACGGGACGCTCCATTACACACAACAAGGACTGACACCACGGGGCTTATGTGACACCCGCTCCTCGGCTTAACGTTGGCGAGGAGGAGGCCGCAGACAACCGCTCACTGTCCGTCCAAAGGAGCCGGAGAAGACCATGGTTGTAACCGGTAACCGGGCCTGCGAGAGCGAAACCGACCGCCCGCATGACCGCACGCCGGCCGGGCCGCGGGAAACATTCACCGGCACACAATGGCTCCAGTCGTTACGCGGGTCATCGCGCATTTTGCCCGCAAACACTAAACTATGTACTAAACGTGTTGGGTGAGCACCACATTTTGAGTGCAACGGGCATACTAACACAAGCTAAGAGGACCGATCGATTCACCGGCTCCATCTTCTACAGAGGAAGCCCGGGGCCGAGCAACAAAAGGCGGCTTGACGTTTGAGGCATGCACGGTCCTCTCCCTGGAGCTAGTGGCAGGGGAAAAAAAATAC